>JAJMIH010000078.1:0-58761 GCA_030575175.1 Sugiyamaella novakii
GACCTTGTAGGCGCCCTCTCCCCTCCGCGGAGCGGAGCGACGGGTCCGGGCAGAGCCCGGCCGCCGGAGGCACTGTGCCCCCTGAGGCGAAGTCGGCAGGGTTAGGAATCGTGGATCTGCCACTTATCGATAATGGCAATCGTACATGTGGAGACAGATTGATTGATTTATCCTTGACAGGCAGGTTTTAGGAGGTTGATATATATTTTCATTTCTCCTATTTTGGCAAGAAAAAGTTAGTTTTTAATTGTATTTTAAGAGGTTGTTTTGGTGAAAGAAAGAAGTGAGGTGTAGTGGCTGATTGAGTAATTAACGAGCACTCAAACAAATCGGCTACAAAAGTGACACCTAGATACTGGTTTGTTGCTACAATTGCTTGAGGAAGAACAAGCGAAATACAAAAGAAGTAAAAGAAGAAAGAATAGAGAGGAGAGGAGTAAACGAAGAAAAGTAAAGGAACGAACAAACTCTCTTCCATTATATACACTCAAAAATGAATTTAATATTCCTTTGGTGTGCTATTTTATGCCAAATATGTCTTGCATTTGATCCAAGCGTATCAATTAAAGACTTTAATAAACCTCCGCAAGGTTTGTTGTACTTTCAAGATAGTTCGATTATTTTGTATCATTCTGCGGAAGATGGCACTATTCAAAGATCTGATAATGATGGTGCTAGCTGGAATGATGTAAAATTAGACGGCGCTAAAGATAATGGTGGAATCTCACATCTAATTGAACATCCGTTTGATAATAATATCGCTTATGCTTTAAGTGGTATTTCCGAAACTCATTATATTACGACTGATAAGGGAAATAGTTGGAGATCTTTTAAAATCCAATCAATTAATCAATTCAATACTGCAAGACCATTTTCTTTTCATAGTAAAAACTCTAACTATGTTATTGTTAGTGGATCGGAATGTCCTGATGGCGTTAAGCACAGCCCACAATGTGTAGTTAGGTCAATTTATACTACAGATAATTTCAATGGTAATAGTGGTTCTAAGTTGGTCGATAACTCATTTAGATGTATGTGGGGCCATTCAAATAAAGATAGTGAGGATTCTATTTCTCAGGATACTATTTTATGTCTTGTTGAAACTGATAATAGTAGGAAATTGGCATTTTCTACTGATTTCTTTAGAAGTTCTGAATATATTAAAGTTGATGGTGAAACAGTAACTGATGCGTTGGATTTTGGTCCAATGAGTAAATTTTTTGTTGTTGCTGCAGGAGCTCAAGATCCGAGCGGGAATATTAAATTATTAACATCTACTGATTTATCTAAATGGTCTGTTGCTTCATTTCCTGACGATGGTAAATCATCTATCGCTCATACTACTGGCTTTACTGTGTTAGAATCAAGTAAACATTCTCTTCATATTGATGTTGATCATGGTGAACATTCTGAAGGTACGTTATATACAAGTAATTCAAATGGTAATTATTTCAAAAAGTCTTTAGATCATACTTCTCGTAGTAGAAGGGGTATGGTTGATCTTGAAAATGTTCAAGGAATTGATGGTATTCTTATTTCCAATATAAAGGAAAATAATCATAATATTCGTACAAAAATTTCCTACGATGATGGTCGTACTTGGAGCTTTTTATCGGTTGGTAATTGTAATGGAAATAAAGGTGGGGATTATGATTGTAATGTAAATCTTCATGCGGTATTGGATCATAAAAATGTTGGACGAATCTTTTCAAGTCCTGCTCCTGGTATTATTGCTGGTATTGGCAACACTGGAAGAAAGCTTGAAGCCAGAGAAAAAGGTGATTTATATATTTCTCATGATTCTGGTTTAACATGGATTAAAGCTTATAATGGTCCTCATTTTTATGAATTTGGTGATCAAGGAAATGTAATTTTAGCCATTAAAGACACTACCGAACTGAAGCACGAAGATGGAACTGATGAGATGAAATATTCCCTTGACAGAGGTATCACTTGGCAAAAATTCAAATTAAAAGATAAAATTGATCCTCATTTTTTACTAACTACTCCTGATTCTACTTCTATGAAATTCATACTAATTGCTACCCGATCAAAGGATAAGAAACCATTATCAATTAGTGTTAATTTTGATGGAATTTATAATGATAAGTGTAATATGAAAGAAGATGGCTCTGGAGATTTTGAAAAATGGTATGCTCGTTACGATTCTGAATCAAAACCTAGTTGTATTATGGGTCATAAGCAATATTTTTGGAGAAAGAAAGTTGATTCAAAGTGTTATGTTGGGGATCTTTATCATGAACAGTTTGCATCTACTGAAGATTGCCCTTGTTCGGAAAATGATTATGAATGTGATGAAAGATTTATTCTTTCTCCTGGAGGTAAATGTGTTCCAACTAAAGAATATCTTAATAAACTGATTCAATGTAAAAATGGTGAAACTTATGAACGATCTACTGGCTATTCTCTTGTGCCTGGTGATACATGTAAAAAAGATGGTGGTAAAGTTCTGGATGGCACTAAGAGTGTTGTTTGTGGTTCTGAAAAAGAGGATGGTGATGACAATAACAATGATGGAAGTGGTGATAAAGAAGATGGAAAAGTTAAATCCCGTCGCAATCTATTCAATGGCGAATTAACAAATTATTTTTACCTTCCTATTGATAAAGACTTCCCTGGTGATGAGACAATCATCGCGCAAAACAATTACGACCAGGCATTCATCACTCATGATCAAGGTTCTACCTGGGAAGAACTTCTTCAAAATAAAGAAATTATCTCCATTTTATCAAATCCTAATTTTCCAAATGCCATTTACGCAGTTACCACTGATGCAAATCTCCATATCTCCACTGATAGAGGTCATTCCTTCAGTTCTGTCAAACTACCAGGAAACCCAGGAGGTCGTGTTGGGGGTTCTATCGATTTTCATCCCAAGAACATCGATTGGCTTATCTACATAGGTGAGGGCGACTGTGCTAACCCCTTTTCCTGCATATTGAGTGGTCATTATTCCACTGACGGAGGAAAATCTTGGAAGCCACTTCAAGAAAACGTCACTCGATGCTCCTGGGTCGGTCATCTCCTCCACAAAACTGATGAGAAGCTCATCTTCTGCGACCAACTTAAAGCTGAAGGATTTGGAGTTCGTAAGGAGCTCGTTTCAAGTGAGGATTTTTTCAAAACAAAAGAAACTCATTTCAAAAGTGTTGTTGGATATGCATTCCAAAGTGAATTCATTATTGTTGCAACTGTAAGTGCAATCGTCTTTTTGCCTCCGGCGGCTGGGCTCCGCCCAGACCCGTTGCTCGCTTAGCTCGATTATTAAACTAACCATCTCCAGATTGATGAGAAAAATAGTGAACTAAAAGCTTATGTTTCTGTTGATGGTAAAACATTTGCTCATGCAAAATTCCCTCCTGATTTCAAGGTTGATCACCAACAGGCTTATACCGTCTTAGAATCCATTACTAACGCTATTTTCCTCCACATTACAGTCAGTGATAGACCAAGAGCTGAATATGGATCTATCTTAAAATCAAATTCGAACGGAACAGACTATGTACTATCCCTGGAAGGTGTAAATCGAAACGAAATAGGTTACGTTGATTTTGAGAAAATGCATGGTTTGGAAGGTGTCGCATTGGCAAACATCGTTCACAACCTTGGAGAAGCAAAGAACGGCGTGAGAAAGAGGCTCAAGACTAAGATAACTCATAACGACGGTGCTACTTGGTCCTATATTAAACCTCCAGAGAGAGATGCTAATGGTGATAAATATGAATGCACTGGAAAGTCCTTGGAGCAATGTTCTTTGAATCTCCACGGTTATACCGAAAGAGAGGATTATAGAGATACATATTCTTCCGATTCTGCTGTTGGTTTGATGGTCGCTGTTGGTAATGTTGGTGAGACCTTGACTGATAAGAAAGATGGTAATACTTACTTAACTAGAGATGGTGGTATTACTTGGAAGGAAATCAGAAAGGGTGCTTTCATGTGGGATTTTGGTGACTCTGGTTCAATTATTGCTATCGTTAATGGTCATGATTCTACCAATGTTCTTTATTATTCTTTGAATGAAGGGGCTTCTTGGAATGAGTATAAGTTTAGTGATGATCTTGTTAAGGTTGATGATATCGCTACTGTTCCTTCAGATACTAGTCGTAAATTCGTTCTGTTTGGTAGACCACCTGCCAAAGAAGGTGCCAAGTCTTTTGCAATTCAAGTCGATTTCTCGGGACTTACTGATCGCAAGTGTGTTTTAGATAGTGGAGATTCCAATAAAGATGACTATGAACTTTGGTCACCGTCTCATCCTGACTTGAAGGAAAGTTGTTTGTTTGGACATGAAGCACTTTATCATCGAAAAATCCCCGATCGTAATTGTTATATTGGTTGGACTCCTGATATGGATATTTTGAAGCCTCATAAGATTATCCGAAACTGTACATGTAGTAGACAAGACTTTGAGTGTGATTTCAATTACTATGGTGCCAATGATGGTACTTGCCAATTAGTTCCTGGATTTTCACCACCAGATCATAAAGCTGTCTGTAATGAAATGCCCGGCACTATTGAGTATTGGGAACCTACTGGATATAGAAGAGTCCCTATGAGTACCTGTGATGGAGGATCTGAATTTGATAGAATTGTATCTCATCCATGTCCAGGCCAAGAAGATAGGTATGATCGTAAACATGGTGGTTTAAGAGGATTTGCTCTTTTCGTTGTTATTATGTTACCTATCGGTATGGCCCTTGTAGTTGGTTATATTGTATGGGATCATTTCCAAAAGAGATACGGTCAAATCCGACTTGGTGAAGAAGATGATGACCAACCAGTTGTTCTTCGTTATATTGTTATAGCGGTGGCTGCCGTGGTTGCTGTTGCAACTATCATTCCAACCCTAGCTAGGACTGCATTTGAACGCATTACATCCAGATTTGGAGGCGCCCGACGACCTTCTCTTAGATATACAACAAGAGGATCTCTGTCGCGGAGCAATCAACAATATTCGCCAGTTGATATTGAAGAGGATGGAGAATTACTCCCTGGTGGAGATGATGATGATGATATCTTGGACGACGACTTAGATCAAGAGTTATAATCATACATATATATGCATGTATATAAACGTTTTTGAAATCTCTATTTTCCCTCTTCCGCCTCCGGCGTGGCGGCTTGGCTCCGCCCAGACCCGCTGCTCCGCTCCGCGGAGGACTTATACGTAACTCATTGTAGATAATTATAATATAATAAAAATACTAATAATAAATTAATAATACATTGTTTCTTTTAATGTCTCCTAACTACTCCTCAATTGGAGCTAATCCGGCAGTGACACTGAATTGTCCTCCAGCACCAGCAAGTACCATGTTAACACCAGTGGTAGCAGTATTCTTGATTCTTGTTGGAACTTCCTCATCTTCTGGAGAATCTTCACCAGCAGGCTTGCCGTGTCCAAGTTGATAAACTTCTCCGAAACCCCAGGTCCAAATGGATCCATCTTCAGCAGAAAGAGCAAGGGAATGATCAGTACCAGTAGCAACCTGCTTGAACTTGGGCAATGGAACACTCTCGTCCTCAAATTTGCCAACAGTCAGTTTCGTAGGAATGGGAACATACGAAGGAGATCCATTCTTTTCTCTGACGGTAGATTTAGGAAGAGCATCTGTTGGTATTCCCAACTGATTGAAATTCATTTCTCCAACAGCGTAGATTTCGCCTTCAGAAGTTAAAATAAGCGAATGATGGTTACCACCATCAACTTGAACAACTTCTTTATCTGCAAAAAACGTGGCCAATGTTGGTTTGTTAACAGATACACCACTTCCAGCAGATTCTCCATCTTCTTCAGACCCCCAGGTGGCACATTGTCCAAAATTATTAAGACCCCATGCCCAAAGCTTGTTGTCATGATCAATAGCAAACGAATGGTATTCACCAGCGGCAACCTTCTTGATATTCTTCAATCCCTTAATTTTTATAGGACCAAAAGTTTTTGTTCTTAAACGGGCATTGACCTGAACGCCCAATTGATAATTTTGTCCAGTACCCCATGCATACACTTGTCCATATTTATCAACAATCAGTAAATGGTCTTTACCTCCTGCCAACCCGACAGCTCCACGGATTTGCGAAATATAAACAGGTGTTCTTTGATATTCAACTCCACTCTTAAAAGCCTTATCACCATCATCAATAAACGTGCCCCAGGCCCAAACATGACCTTCACTAGTAATAGCAGCAGACAAATTATCAGTTGCACCAATTTCAACAAATGTCAGGTGATCAGGAATACCTTCAACTCTAGTTGGAGTAGATTCCTTACCATTAATATCATTATCTGGATCGGCTTCACCACTCTCATAATCTTCCTTTGTATCACGACCCAAAACTCCTGAATCGTTTTGGCCCCAAGTCCATAACTTACCCTCATGATCGATCGCAATAACATGAGCACCACCAACTGCAACCGATACAATACCAACCTCATCAATTGGTAATAAAGGGTTTAGTCTAGGACGTCTAACCTCAAGAACTTTTGGACCAAGACCCAATTCACAAAGAGAACCTGAGCCAAACACGTAAACGTTCAATTTTTCACTAGGCACCGAAGGAATTGGATTGATAATTGGACGAGAAGTAGAACTTGTAATTGAGCTACCAGCAGCTTTAGCAGGACGACCAGCACCTCTACGAGAATAAGGAGTGACTGCGGTAGGAGCAGTTAACGGTTTCCTTACTAATTTAGCACTTTTGGCAGTTCCATTAGGAACCTCATTTACATCAACAGCTTGTTGACGGCCTCTTTTTCTAGTACTTTCACTGGGAATTTTAGCCATTTTATAATTCAGTTTCTAAATTCTAATGAGATTTCAACAGATACGAAAAAAACTTCTAAAATTTCCAAAAAAATTATTTCCGAAAAATGTGTTTGCTTGCTATCTTACCTTGTTTGATTTTTTTGGGTCCGCACTTCGAGGTTTGTTTGTGTATTTTTCACTCTGACGATCAATTCACGGTTCTGCATAATCTTCAGCCTCACCTCACCCCTGATTTTGGGTCTGGCCTCCGGCGGCCGGGCACTGCCCGGACCTGTAGCTCCGCTCCGTGGAGAGACGTAACTCCCAATTTCACTGGCTCTTTTACAAACTAGGGCAGCGAACTACGGGTCCGGGCAGAGCCCGACCGCCGGAGGCAAACGATAAGGGTCCAAAAGCTCATGTAGGCTCTTAGATAAAGTGTTGTACGGCTAAATTTTTTTTTTCATGCAGGAATTTTTTTCAAAAGATAGAGAACCCGGTTGTAATATTCGTTTCTTAAGAAGAATTATTTAGACAAGATATTGTAAAATGCCAAAAATTACAAAATCAGACCAAAAGCTTCGTCATGATCCTTTGCATGTCGAACTAGCTCATGAAGGTGGTGTATTAAGAGCCCAAACTAAAACTAAAGCTGGCAGAGCTAGAAAGTCTGGCGGTGTTGATCCAAGCGAAAATGGTGAAAAATTCGTTGATGCTGGATTATCAAGAAAAATTTTGCAAATCGCTAAACAACAACAAGAAGAAATCGAAGAAGAGGATAATCTTGAATCAAAAAATAGTAGGTCAAGACCATCTCAGAGTTTTGGCTTTGATGATGAAGAAATCACCGGCCGTTTTGGCAATGATGATGAGGAATCAGATGACGAGGATTATGAAGATTATGAAGAAATTGAAGAAATTGAAGTCGATCCCGAAGAGGATGCGTTGTTTAATAAATATATCGGTGGTGATTCTAATGGTCCTATGGATGGCGAAGAAAATGAGGACGGTACAGTAGTTTTTAACTTAGCAGATCGAATTATGGAAAAAATTAGAGAAAAGGAGATGATGGATGCTGCCGCTAGTAACAGGGTAAACAGCGGCCCTCAACAATCGGAGCCTGAAGGTGTTATGTTACCTCCTAAAGTTATTGAAGTTTATTCTCGGGTGGGTGAACTTCTTTCTAGATATCGTTCTGGTAAGTTACCCAAAGCTTTTAAAATCATTCCTTCATTAAGAAATTGGCAAGATATTCTCTACGTCACAAACCCTTCTGCATGGTCTACTCAAGCTGTTTATGAAGCTACTAAATTATTTGTATCCAATCTTAAAGCAAATCAATCTCAAAAATTCATCACCAATATTTTATTAGAAAGATTCAGAGATGATATTCAAGCTAATAAAACCTTAAATTATCATGTTTATCGTTCTCTTAAAAAGGCTCTTTATAAACCTGCTGCTTTTTTCAAAGGATTTTTGTTCCCATTATGTGAATCAGGAACTTGTACATTGAGAGAGGCTGTAATTGCCGGTTCAATCCTTAGTAAAGTATCCGTCCCCGCCTTACATTCTGCTGCTGCTCTATTACGATTAGCTGATATGGAATATTCTGGCCCCAATTCATTATTTATCAAGATTCTCCTCGACAAAAAATATGCTTTACCTTATAAAGTTGTTGATGGAGCAGTTTTCCATTTCATTCAGTTCAGAGCCGTTGAATCTCAGTTACCGGTGGTTTGGCATCAATCATTACTTGTATTTGCTCAAAGATATAAGAATGATATTACTGAAGATCAAAGAGATTCTTTATTAGCAGTTCTTAAAATTCATAGTCACCCCTCAATTACCCCTGAGATTCGTCGTGAACTTCTCTCTGGTGCCACTAGACAATTAGCAACTGGTCAAATGGATTTAAGTTAAGATATGTGAAGTTCTGCCATATCTGGTCTCACTTATACAGTGCTATTCAAATAAATAATTTATTTATCATTCAAGACAATAATTTACAATATCTACGAAATTTCTGTTTTAATGAACAACGTAGAAAATATATACTCTTCTCCTTGAAGATCCTGTAATTGTAAGTGTCGATAGCCTTGATCGAGATTACACAACCGCGCAGTGTATACGGCAAACATAGTATCTCCAGAATGAACAGTAAAACGAATAAATACGAAATCAAAGTTCTTCTTATCTACCTCCACTTGTTGAGTGGCATTCCAGGTAGGATTGAATCCATTGTCAGTCACAACTGGAGTTCTCCATTTAGTAACAGGACCGGTAAATGACTCATTGGAAGAAATAGAAGAAGTTGACGACTTGCGTCTGGAAAATGACGGCGAAGACGAATTCACTGTTGAAGATACTGCCATATCATTTCCATAGATTTCAATGGTGACGAATGGATCAATCGTTTCATCTGGTTTCAAATCCTTCGGACGAGGAAGCTGTTGTGCAGAGATTACTGAAACCGTGAGATGGATAAGTTCATTCGAAGGAATAGTTACCAAACTAGCTACGCTGGTAACAGAATCAGAACTGCTACCTCTTACAAATGGTAAGAGCTTGGATGGAATTCTACTGGTTTTTGTTGATGTAGCATGCGAGCTAACATTTGCTAAAGGTTCAGCTCTAGTTGGAACTCCTGCTGACATATAACTGGGTTTAAGTACATAACCTCCACTATTGTAAAACATAGCATCATTCAACTGAAGTCCAATGTCATTAGTTTGCCAATTTAGAGCAACCATTTGGATTCCATGTTTCCAATAAGGAATAGGATCAAAATTTGAGGATGTCATACGATAACCTGATGGATATGTTCGTAACATATATTTACGATTATGTTTGGTAAGCTGACCCCGTTTGATAGGATCTTTGATCATAGAATTTACTGTCCGTTCAGATAGAGAAAAGCAGTGGTTCATGGTTTTAGAAATTGGCAAAGAGAAATTTCTAAATTTGATTCCACTGAGATAAATACCCAAGTCTGCCAATTGTTTGCAAATCTTTGTTTGATTCGATGATGATTTTCGTCTACGACTGGATGAACTCTTGAGGGGACTTCGACCGCTGGAAGCAACAATAGTAGTAGTAGGGTCATCACTAATACCACTGACCGATGATTCTGTGGTACTAGTACTCCAACTTGAATCCGTATGAACTGGATGGGGTGAGTATTTTGAATTCACAGTTGCAGTACTACTATCGGATTTAACCTTGATAAGTACCCGATGTTTGAGATCTGCTGGACATGGTAGTTGATTGTCATCTTCCCCTTGAATTGGCTTGGTTACTAACTGACTGCCAAGGATTTGAGTTAAAGTATCAACCATCTTCAATTGATTTTCAACCGAGCAATGGATTTCAAGGGAAAGAATCAACGGATATGGACTGGAGATGAATCCATATTTACGAATAGTTTCGATAACATCAGCAAAATCAATAGATGTCGTGAACCTATGTCCATGGCAAACAATAGGTCCATAATCACCATCCCAACAATCAATTTCTACACATCGACAACCATTTTGTAAGGCGCGAATATAGGCTTCTACTGAGGATGGACCAGCCACCTGTCTGGCTAATAAATATGTATTATGTGAGGAAGAAATGAGATATTCGTTGAGTGGACGAGTAAAATCTTCAGAAGTTATAGTTAAAGGTGGAAAGTATGAAGAGGAAGTTAATATTTCAGAGAACTGTTCAACAGTGAGAACTGGTTGTGAAGATGTGTTGTCTCTTTCTTGATCTTCTTTGATAGAAGAATGCTTTTTAAATATCCTTTCGATTGTCGAATCGTCTGTGATTGTGTCTTTTTGAATTTCGCGGTAAAACTTAGTAAGTCCTTCAAGGGTAAGTCCATTAGAATCATCAGCAATGTCACTAAATATATGCGCAATATCACCTCTCCATTTTAAAAGTTTGACGAAATTTTGGAATTCTTTAAAGTCTAGAAATCCTGATTCATCAATATCAGCCTGCTTGAATTTTGATTCAAGATATTTCTTTGAACAATTAATGTGTAGCCGTCTAGCCAATCTTTCGACATTTTCAAACGACAATCGTTCTTCACCATCATGTTCTTTGGTAAAATACTTATTCCAATGAACATGAACAAACTGTTCGCCTGGCATCGCTAATCCAGACATAATTTCTCGTCTATATTTGACTAATTGACGGAGAATATCAACGAAAATATTAAATTCTTTCTGAGAAGCCGCAACAATATGAAGAGCTTTTAATTTCTTGCTGTTATCAGCTTTAGAGTAGATGATGGAAGCCCAGCGAGGTTCATGTTCGACCGAGACTTTTAATTCTTCTCGATAATTTCGAGCATTTTTGGCGACATGAATTTCAAAAATTTTGTCAATATAAAACCGGGAAGAAGATTTTGAATCCCAAGAAACTATACCAGATTCTGGATCTAGTACAAAGATTTTTTGAGCACGTTTGCGATGAGTAATGCGAAGGAAAGATACACCACGCTGTAAGACCTCAGGAATATGAACCGACCCAGCGGATAATGAGGTAGTCTGGGCAGTATCTATAGAAGAAACTGAATTTTGAGAACCAGAAACTGAGGATGTAGACGTAGCAGTTGGATTAAAAATATAACTTTCTGAAGATGAAGATTTAGAAATGAAATCAATAGTTGAAGGAGTTACGGCATTGTTAATGTAGATACCATCTTTAATTGGGTCCGTTAAATTCATATCTACTTGGTTTATAGTAGCAACAGAACCACCACTATCATCATCCTTTTTTATATAAATAACTGACTTCAAACTTGAAACAGTACCATTCAATGATTCCGCAGAACTTCTAGACAACCCACTATTCCTTCGAATTGTAACTGGCCCTGGGGGAGGTAAATTAAATTCATCATCAGAATGAATATGACCGCGCAAAGTTAATGATAATGCAGATGAAGAGAATGTTCTATTTCTTCTTAAACCTCCAACTACTCCATTTCCGCTCCCGGCACCACTGCCATTCCCATTCCCTCCACTACCACCTCCACTCCCACTACTACCAACACTTGAATTCGACTTTGTAGTAGTAATTTCATTATTCATATCCGGTAATGATGTGGTTGAGTATGATGCATTCATTATAACAAATGGATCAGGAGGGGAAATATTAGCAAATCGACTAAGAACTTTATTAGACACTCTTTGGAAAATATTCAATGAATCATCATTAGAGCGACGAGGAAACCGAGAGGAGCCTCTTGGATTTGGCGAAGGAGGAGGAGATGATTTTTCCATTTTAAGTACTGTGAACATATGATCCAGTCAGATAATTGTAGTACTAGATAGAAATCACAACAAACTAAGTGTGTATTATTTTCATTAAACAGAAAAACGATAGACGACAATAATAACCACTAGATAGAAAAGTGGATCATTTTAATAACGATATTTGATGGCTGTTTACAAATGATCCAGAGTTACGTAATACTTCTTCTCAATGTTGGTTTATTGTTGTTGTATAAACTAATATAAGTTAGTCTTGATACGAACACCAGTATTAGTTCTTTCTTACTTTGCCAATCAAAAGATTCCACGAGCAACCGAATCAAACCACTAACGATGAATAGTTTCTCCCTCTCTTTATCCAATACAAGAACGAAAAATCTAACAAATATTCCACACAACCCATACAACCTACAATACCCAATTCAATTCACAATTCAAACTCGCACTTAGATCACACAATTGTAATCCTTCACTCAATCAACACCGTCTCGCTCTCTCCATTTCTAAGAACCCTGCAGAGAATATTAAATTATTTAGCCGTACGGCGCATCGGCTTCTCTTTCCGCCTTCTCCGCCTTTTGCCTCCGGCGGCTGGGCTCCGCCCAGACCCGTAGCTCGCTCCGCTCGTTTACCTTCTGTCCTCATCACTCAATTCTCACCTTCTTCTTCCTCCTTTCATACTTCTCCCATAATCCAACCATCCCTCTCCTTCTCCCCTTCTCTCAAGCTTCTCTACATCACCCACTGATATTCTCTCACAGGCGCACGCGCATAATTTCCCCATGCCGTTAACGTTTTTTAACGTTGCGCTGATCTTAGCAACCGATCTGCATCCGCCTCTGTTAATCCGGCGCCGAAAACAATAACCGCCGCTTATGGCGCAACTACTATTTATTTATCTTGTCTTATCGCTCTCAGAAAAGTCGTAACTCCATAAGGAAGATATAGATGTATACCCGATCTCGATATCGATTAGTTAACCTATTTTTTTTCAATTGTAGACAAACTTTAAAACTAACAGCACCGAGCTTTATATGACTTAATTGAATTGTATGTACGCCAATGTAATTCATCCAATCTTTCGTTCGAAACGGGAACATTCAAAGTATATTTAATGCAATTTATTGATAGTAATTTATCTAAGCTACGCTTAATAGATGCCTTCTGCAAGCAAATCTACAAAAAATTAATTTTCCAAGGAAACAATAAACAGATAAACGAGGGAGAGGAGAGTCTTGGCTTTTATATCCGTTATTAATACAGGATTTTGTTAACCCGTTCATAAAATTAATGTCATATGCACATTCGACAACATCCTCGCACCTGAATAAGGCAATTTCACATTACTATGACATATCAATTTATTAATAAATATTTGATAATATATTATGGTATATCAATGAACGATTTCTAAAAGAACATTACCCTACACAATTAGTTGAAACGAAACAATGGGAGTTGTAGTACTACGTCTTCTTCTAAGATAGATCACGGTAATTTCAGGAGTGTTTCCAATGGCTCCCTCTGTTAATCTTGATATTATGTAATATGACCCCCGCTACGAAATGAAATATGTCGACTCCCTCTGAATAACTAATTGTGAAATAAAAGTAAATAAAAAGGTATGACTTCTCAGGGATGAAGCATATCTATCTCCACTTCACGTTTCGCCATTATATCATTCATCATATTTGTTGAGTTATTGAGTCGTTGAGTCTGACTCCTTCACGTTTCTTTTATTTCCTCTCTTTTATCAATGGAAAAAATGGTTATTACACATGCTTAGGTTGATATTATTGCCATTAGCTGAAGCAGCTTCATGGAATTATGATAAGTTGTATGCAATAATAAAAGCACTGTCCCTTTATTTCAATATTTCAGCTCTATGTATACAGATGTCTGTATACCATTGCCCCGTTATCTCCCGAGTTGTCATCGGATCCTATTGAATATAAATAAAGCATCAATTGCTCTTAATTCACATTTCTACCATACTTCACCTCCCCCCCCCCCCCCCCCCCCAAAAAAAAAAAAATGTTGTGAGGTATGGACATACTTACGTAATCATATATGACTGTGCTATAAATAAATTTGCTTAGATAAATTCAGCTCCTTGATAAAAGGTGTTGGGTATGAGATTATTTTATCATGAACAGAGTCGATTAGGGGGACTTTATCTGTCAGACAGACGGGAGTAAATTCACAGTAGATATCTGGATGATGAGCGGTTGTTCTGTAAATCATTTGTAAACTCAAATCAAAGCTGAGTAAAATAAACGGAAGAGCTAGTACAATTACGTTGACTAACTAATAAATCACACTTTTAATAATAACTGCCACCCAAAGGCAACAGTACTAGCCATTATATGCTTCAGCTGAACCAACCAACCAAAATCTATTTCCGGGTGTCTGAAGGGGTCAATAAAGACCCATTTACTCGAGCGTTCAGAAACCAAAGTTACAACAGATAAGCTCACCAACTAAAGTCATCTAGCTATCACTTCCAAAGACAATGATATGAAAGACAATGAGGATGTCATGGACCAAAATACAGCCCTTGAAGACCTTGCACAAGATTTTCAACACATGAAAGCCGTAACTGCGGCCCTGGTCAGCCAGATCCAAGACATGCAAAGTTAGCTCAACAACAGTGACACCCAGATTTCGACACTTGAAGATAAGACAGAAAAGATGTCAGAAAACATGACAGAGATGTCCAACGAAAACACTGCTCTCAAAGCTGAGCTCTCAACACTCCAAAATAAGGAGCTTCCTGCTCGCCCTGCCAAACCCAGTCCATCCACCCTACTCCTCAGCTATAGCCATCTCATACTGCCGCGGCCAGGAGCGATGTTTCACCAGTTACCACCAAAAGAAAACCACCACAACAGCCACAAGAACCAGCCTTCCACAACATATTGGTCAGACTGGTAGAAACGCAGTGGACAGTGGACACGGACTTCATAGACGCCAAACAGAAAATTGAGGAAAGAGCGGGCCGCAGTTTTATCTATGGCCTTAAATGCACCAAAGGAGGCAATCTCTTCCTTCTCAGCACCAAAAAGAAGGAAGATACTTAGCAAGAAAACTTTTCCGAATGGCTTGGTGCCATCAACAACCAAAACGCGGTCGTGAGTTCAGACTCTTGGCAGGCGATCATTCATGGAGTCCATAAGGGAAGTACTATGGAGGAACTACGGATGCAACTACAGATATCGAGACAGCCAACCAAAACAGAAACTTAAAACTAGCTTCCACTCCAAGACCTTTGTTAATGTACAACGAAAATGACCACAGAAAGTTCCACTCCGTGGTCATCGCGTTCCGCAGCTTGGAAGAACTAAACTACTACAAACGTAAAAAGATCGGTAATGGATTGATGATCACGCGAAGGAGACTCCGACCCATGGAATTACAAGACAGTTGATTGGGAACTGTTCACAGAAAGCCTTACTGCCTGGGCAACCCAAATAAATATAGCAACAGTAACAAATGACAATGAGATTAACTTTATGACGGCAAAGCTGGTTCAAGGTGTCAATAAGGCGTTATAGAAAAACCAAAAGATTGCGGTAACCAGAATTGACCGAGGAGTACAATAAAATGATATTGCTTAAAGCCAAGGCTGATAAAACGGGGCAGGAAGGACCAAGACAAGAGAGACTGGATTGAAAGAAGAAAAGAATTTCATAAAAACATTGAGAAAAAAAGACTTAAACACTGGGAAGATTTTCTACTTAGACTTGTCGGGATTTATTCATTTTACAAATGACAAAAAAGAACTACAAAATCTGGAATTGAAACTTCCAAATGGAAAGACCAAACAAGTAGATCTGGACGTCAAGCTCCTTGGAATCCACTTGGACTACAAACTACGATTCTGAAACATATTAAAATGATGACTACTCGTGCGCATCAGGCTGCTTATCAAAGCGGAAGATTAGAGGGCAGGGCGCTGGCATTTCAGCTATTGCAATGTGACAGATCTACACAGCATGTGTGTTATCTCTGATGGCCTATAGGCTTCAGGTATGGTGGCACCGCTGCACCAATACTCAACTATCACAAATGGAAAAAGTACAAAATATCGCCCTCCGAAAAGCTCTTGGGGCCTTGCCGTCCACACCCATCACCGTTCTCCTCTTGGTCTTCCCCCATCAAACTGCAACTCCAAAACCTCTACTATGTACGAGAACCAGATTAAAGAGAGCTTCAATTGTTCTACGTTAGACAGCTGATATCATATGACCATATTTGAATATCAGCTTTCAATCGCTACCGCTCTTGACTGTTCACATCTATCTATATAATACGTGTATTTAATGCAGCACACGCTGAGCTAATCACAATTGAGAGAGATAATGTCTTTAAGAGTGTAAGGGATCGTAGAATAAACTATCGTTACCTGGGTATGGTATTTACTATACAGTTAAAAGATTGTTCATCAGTAGGTTATTAGGTTCACTTAATCCCTCATTTCATTAATAGTCCATGTAACGGGGACATGATGGGGCATGAGTGGGAGAAGAGCAATGACGATAGTCCTTGGGTTTATCTTTTAGCTCATAAGAATAGAGATCCTTCTTATTATCGTACGTAGCTGTCATCTCTATAATCACAAACTGTTGTCAAAATTACTTTGTCATTAATTTAGTTGTGGTTCCCGTTGGCCCTTAACATCAACTTTTTTGCCAGTTTCATTTAGAGGTTAAAACTGGTCTTTCGAAGATAATTTGGGGGCAATATAAACATTGGTTGGTGGGTCAATATCACTTATGTTCGAAACTTTTCCACGAGTAAAGAGCTACCTGCGTACTGCCATTTCGGTGATTTCAATGATTACCTTTTTCTTTTAATTTTTATCAACCTGAGTGATAAAGGGGCAGATATTGTCAAATCGAATGGTTGGAATCATTCTAGAGTTAATGGGGTTGGTGGGTAATAATGTCGATGAGAGAAACTCTAGATCGGTCATCTGCATACCCAATACCGAGGTAGCGCTGAAAGAAGACCGAAAACATATCATTTTCTAGAATGAAAGAGGTTATACCCGTTTTAGTAGAAGTTAATAAACTTTATTTGACGACAAGCTGGTTTTTAAATATTGCTTAAGTGATTTCAACAAGTTAACGCGCGTTAAATTCAGTTTTACAGATAGAAGCCATGAGGTGAAATAATAAATAAAATTGTAGTATTAATGTATACAAGGATTAAAGTCATAAAAGGTATAAACAAACGTAAGGAGATACAGTCGTGATCTAACATAATAAAAAAAACTTTTAATTAGAAGCATCAATAATACGAAAAGTGCCAGGAAGAGTTAATCATTAGGGGCATCAATAACAAAAGAGCAAAGATCCAAGAGAAATTAGGAAAGTGATAGTGAGAGCGATAACAATAAGACCCAGAATGTGATAATAAGAGCCAGAGAGAAAAGACGCAAAGAAAAACCACGATTAGTTTCCACACAACCATCATCAAATTAATGAAAGCAGTTACTGAGGTTGGAAACATAATGCTATTCAAACTCCTACACCGGAGATCCAACAGATGACACCTATTAGATATAGCCATGATTTCTTCTTCTATTGTCTATCCATAGCTGTCAGCCATGTCATCTTCAATTCTCTTTCAATTATCGATAATTATCCATCTGAGTCTGGAAACATAATACCATAGATGGGGAATGTAAAGCCATATCTCAAAGCTAATAAGAGGCAAACTGACAAAATACCATGATTAGTTTCCACATAACCATCTTCAAATCAATGAAAGCAGTTGCTGAGGTAGGAAACATAATGCCATATTTGAAAGTTAACAATACCAGAGGGAAAAACAGGACATACTGAAAGATCAGATCAGTTTCCACCAAACCATCGTCAAATCAATGAAAGTGGTCGATCAGGTTGAAAACACGCTATACTCACAGCTCCTACAAGAAGATCCAATAGATGACACCCATTAGATATAGCCCTGATCAAAGTAGTCCATGAGGTTGTAGTATCCATCTCTTCTTAGCTGATGTGGTTGAAAACTCCATACCACATTTCAAGCTTGTAAACATAATGTCCAGTGAATATATTCATCTATTATCTTTAGTTCTCAATTCATCCTATACTTCACCAGTATTATTCTCTTTAGTAAAAAAACCCCAGGATATTCTCATTAACTCAACCGTGGCACAATTGGTACTATTATTATGATGCAAGTTCAAGACCGAGAGATTTGTTTAAATCTCCCAGAGTTAATTTTCTCTTTCTACCTTTCTGAGAATTGGAGGGGATGGATGAGACAGATGATCCAAGTGTTTCAGAAGTGCGGGAGATGGATTCAGAATGAATTGAACTAAGTGCAATGGGAGAAATGATGGTAGGAAAACTTAGTGGTTGTTTTTTAATGTCTTCCTCTTCCTTCTCCTCCTCCTTTTCTTCCTTCTCCTTTTCTTTCTCCTTCTTTTCTTTCTCCTCCTTTTCTTCCTTCTCCTTTTCTTCCTCCTCCTTTTCTTCGTCTTCCTCGTCTTCCTTCTCTTCTTCGTCTTCCTTCTCTTCTTCGTCTTCCTTCTCCTTCTCCTTCTCTTTCTCTTCGTCTTCCTCGTCTTCCTCTTCAGAGTCAGTATCAACAGCAGTATCAGTGGTAATAGAAGTAGTAGCGGTGGCAGTAGGGGCAGTAGTGGCAGTACTAGTAATAGTATCAGTATCAGTGGCAGTGTCGGTGTAATCTGGAGTCTCTAACCCAATTAAGAGGGCTGTAGGTTTTGTTGCAACCCACCCAGCGCTGGGTATATATGTCCTACGTTGTCTCTCCTCTAGAGCTTTGGACACTCTCGCCTTTATTACTGACAATGGAATCATGACTTGATGCACACCCAAAGGGATTGAGTTTGAATTAGATGAAAGACTCGCTTCCTCCGCTTCCTCATCATTCTCCTCCTCATCGTTCTCCTCCTCAACTTTGTCCTCCTGATTGTTGTTCTCCTCAACTTTGTCCTCCTCATTGTTCTCCTCCTGATTGTTCTCCTCCTCAACTTTGTCCTCCTGATTGTTGTCCTCCTCAACGTTCTCCTCCTCAACTTTGTCCTCCTGTTTGTTCTCCTCCTCAACTTTGTCCTCCTGATTGTTCTCCTCCTCAACTTTGTCCTCCTCATTGTTCTCCTCCTGATTGTTCTCCTCCTCATCGTTCTCCTCCTCAACTTTGTCCTCCTGTTTGTTCTCCTCCTCAACTTTTTCCTCCTTATCGTTCTCCTCCTCAACTTTGTCCTCCTCATTGTTCTCCTCCTCAACTTTGTCCTCCTCATTGTTCTCCTCCTGATCGTTCTCCTCCTCGACTTTCTCGTCTTCCTCCTTATCTAATTCAATAGAAGTGATAGTAGTGTCAATTATACCAGAAGAAAGGCCAAGTGGTCGTTTTTTCATGAATTTCTTGATGAGAAAAACAAGTACTGCGAAAGCAAGCAATGAACCAAGAATAATGGCCAAAATCCAAGTGAAGTATTTATATTTGAGAAGATTTTGCTCTGACTCACGCAAAAGTTCTTCCATTAACCTGACTCGAACTTCCATGGAATCCAACCGATCAACCATGACACCAATACTTACTTCCATAGAACCGATTCTTTCTTTCAAAATGGAACCGTGTCTCTGCCATCCTGCTACAATAGTATTATATCTATTTATGATATGTTGTGTTTGGGTGGCGGATTCAGTGATGATGCGTTGAGTGTGGTTGGCATATTCTGTGATGATGCGTTGAGTGAAGTCGGCGGATTCGTTGATGATATGTCGTGTATGGGCTGCGGATATCTTTGACACTGCGTTAATTTTACGCTCTTCATACCACCATGTCAACGTTGAGCTTATAGCTGAGCTAACACCAGAAAGGATTATAGCCAATGACATGGTAATATCGATATTAAAAGTATTAATTCTGTTTCTGACTGTTTTGCTAAGTTAGTTATGTCCTCCGAGTTACAATCGATCCTTGCCTTCGAAAGCAAGTCCACGATGCAGGGGAGATGATGGCCTTACAGGACGTATCGACATGCAGTCTAGTTCTGGCAGAGGAGCAGTCAATCTCCATAACCAAAACTGCCGCCGCATGTTGTTCATCCAAGCACAGCCGTATTCCTTCCAGCTCTATTCCTTCTAAGCAGTAACTTACCCTAAACCTTCCTTTAATACTTTGGGAGAAAAAAGGGGGGAAAAAGGAGAAAAGTTTTTGGGAAACAAGGGATTTATATACTTGAAAATTGACGGGTAAAGGAAGTTAGCTGAGAAGTGGAAATCTAAACTGACCGACAGACAACTTTTTCTGGCGTTGAAAATGGTTGATAACGCGCGATAACATTTTAATCAGTACTCAGAGAAATTTAGATTAGACTCATGTCGATTACATCCGGCCATGCTCCAAGCTAGGATGTTTCAGGGGTGGTGGCAGTGGGTTGAGGGATGTCGATCAGTGTAGGGTTATTGACCAGGGCGGGTATAAGTCGTGAACCCACATTCCGGAGACAACAACCACCAGGTATATTCAATTGGGAATTTCTCCTACTATTGAACGGTGGTTCAGAAGAAACCTAGATAATGTATATAAGCGGTTATTACAATTCACTTTACATGTTATTTCAAGAAACGAGCAGACAGAATTCTAGTCTTGATATCGGGACAGGTTCGGATAATTAAGTAAACAAGTACCTGCCTACTTGCCGATGTAATGCAAGGTGATAGCAATTTCAGAAGTGGGTATATACTCACTAAGCTAATACACTCTAGAAGGTTTAAATTAAGATGAATTTGCTCAGTCTTATGAGGAACGAAGAGGGAATAAAACTCAGGTAATGGACACGAATCTCAATCCGAGCGTCAATACACGAATCAAGCCTTGTAATGTTTGATCTACCAACCGGTTAAATTGCAAGTCACATAGCAAAAAGGTAGGGCGACCTTCAGAAATAAAATTATTTTACTTTGAAAGCATTGGAGGTGATGTCAATTAGAATAATGGTGGTGTAAAAAAGAAAGTGGATCTCCAACATTTACATAATGTACTGGATTCTGAAACGCCAATGTTCAAGAGTCATTTTTCCTATACTCAACAATATATTGGAACTTTAAGTTGCCAGAAAGTGTAACCGCTGTATAGCCGACAAGATATCCTATGAAGTTAAAATCGAACAGTCTCCATAAACATTCTACAGTCTGCGAAAGGAGCTAAAGCTGGCTTTATCGTTTGGAGCTCAACTGATTCATACTTCTTTTCAATGTATTACTGCTGTATTGTAATTGACGCTAACCTTTCTGGCAGTACTTATCATCTTACATACTGCCGTCTGTAAGCTCTTAGTGAACCACCTACACCTTATAAATATTCCTCAAGGGTGGCGACTGTCTTCTTTTCGCATTTAACGAGATCAATTTTTAGAAGAATATAAATATGCGGCACAATGGACTTAAACAACATGGACATGCTTCCTCCTGTGCTCAAGTCTTATCCTCAAGAAGAGATTCTTTATCAAGCCTCATTCAAAAACCGACGACTATTGACTAACAAATTGAGGAGTTTTTGGAACGATTTAACCTCTCAACCATCCGTTGACTTTATCGTCATAAATTGTGATAAAACTTGGAGCGATTTGATCTTTGAATATTTTAGCGCAGCTGGGCTAAATATGAAGTATGAACTATTTCACAATTTTCTTCTTTTCGACATGGCCCTTCCACCTCATGATAATATGGCTAACTCTATTTCTTTTCTCATTTGTTTGTCACTTACAGAACAGTTTCCTAAGTCTCGTTATACCTATAATGGCTCGGTGGCTAGTAATGATCCAGATGGAAACCTCATCCGTCCTGATGGTTCAGTAATCATTTGCTCGCGATTATGGTGACCAACTTCAAAGCGTACCAAACCTGGTGGTAGAGGTTGGAAACCTCCAAGGAGCAGAATCATTAGGAGAAAAGATCAGGGCCTGGTTCAGGGTGACGAATGAACAAGATGAACATATTGGAATTGGCATAATAGTTCAATTTGAACTATGGTGCCCGGAATGATGGCATTGAGGGGCATGTTAGATCTCCGAACAATCAGCGGTTAGTATCTGTGATATATTCTGCCATACTGAGAGATGATAATCTAGCCGATCAGGTTACTGAGCAACCTCCAAATACCATGCCAGTGGTTGATTATCATCTGGTCTCTTATTCCGCTGTCCAGGCAGACTTAGCTCCTGCTAGTTATCTTCACCGTGTGGCTGATGTACGTGTTGCTGATGGCTTAGACGAGTGCCTGACCATTCCTCAGGACTCATCAGAAGACGGTAAAGGCGGTTTTTCTGATTTTACCTTGTTAACTCGAGAGGATCTTATCATGACTGCCCAAAAGCCTTACCATGTCCACAAACGAACGGTTAGATCCATTGATGTTGCGCACGGACATGTTCAACCACAGAATGGGGGGTCTTAATTTCACAATGGCGAAAATCAACAACAGGTTGATGGTGGTAATGTTGACAATGATAAGATAATGTGGAGGATCAGCAGGATTGTTGATAAATTGGATTCAGTAAGTGAATCCAGTGGTATACTACTGACAGCCGATCTACATCACTGTTAATCTGGCACGGAACAAATATGCATCGCTTATTACAAGATCTTATCGCTATCAGAAAGCCTTGATTATATTTGAGAGGTTATACACGTACGTATTGGAGATCTTGATCACGACTAATTAACCTACTTCAAATTATAAAACAACTTTATAACTAACTGCAAGAAGTTCTACATAACTTATCTGAATCACATGTACGCCAGTAGAAACTACATAGACATATTGTAAACTTGAACTTGAATCTTTTGGTCAAACGAGATTAATTAAATATTTTTAAAGCAATTTATTGATAGAAATTTATCTAAGCTACAGAAAAAAAAACGCTGGGAAAAGCAAAAATAAAATGGTACCGTATCAAAGAAATAGGAAATAATGGTAAACCTAAGAGGGCTCTTCGTTTTTATATATGTTCTTAAGGCAGCGTTTTTGAATTAATTTGTCAGGTAAAACGTAATGCACATGTATATTCTGAAACAAATCCCTGAAACTGACCAGTCTCGGAATAACTTGTAGGAATATTTTCACTAGAAATATGTTAGCATTACTGTGACATCAATTTATTTTTTATAAGTATTAGATTTATCGAGCCATATCAATATGGCCGATTTCTACTTAAAAAATCACTGCGTATAATTGAACAACATAGAAATTTGACGGGACGTTTTCGTCTAAGATAGATGTCAATATATTTGAAGAAAAGTATTTAAAAGCATCCCTTTGTTAATCTTGATAATTATGTAATACAGTTCCCCCTTTCGAGACCACACCCAACATATCTGCCAATTAATAACTGAGTTATGTTATGAAATAAAAGTAAATACAATGCATGGTTTCAAATATCAAATATATCCACTTTACATTCCAATTATATTATTCATTCTTGTCAAATTTGTTGAGTTGTTGAGTCTGACCCCTTCGCTTTTCTTTTATTTCCCTTTTATTACACATGCTTAGGTTCATATAATTAGCTGTAGCAACTTCATGGAATAACGACAAGTCGTATGCAATAACAAAACACTGCCCTTTTTTAAAATCTCAAATCCCACATGACAAATGTTCATATTCATTTGTCTCGTTGCCTAAGACCCGATTGGATATAAATAGGGCATCAATTCCTCTTAATTTAACACCTCTCCCTAGGAGTCATAGGCTCGCCAAAATTTTTGTTCAAGTAGTCTTACATGACTAAGCTATAAATAAATTTGCTTAGATAAATTTGCTTAGATAAATTTAACTCCTTAATAAACGTCTTAGGTGTGCGAGGTATACCCAGACGCTGAAATAGAAAGATAAGAGGTATTTAGAGTTTAGAAGCTAGTAGCAGACGTATTGCTCTAGGAAAGACATATCGTTGAAGAGTATCAAACGTATGTGGCCATTGATGGCGAGATACTCCTCGATATTCCAACATACCGGCATACCCATTGCATAATCAGGAGAAGTTTCATGAAAATGAAGCATTAATTGTCTGCTATAACTTCTATAGATAAATTAGCTTTGATAATTATAAAGGTTAAATACCTCACATATGAGCCATGCTGATCTTTCGTTTTCTGCTGAATGAATAATTTTTTGGTAAAGATCAGTGTTATTGATAAGCAAAAACTCTTTATATATGATAGCCAGTGTGAAACTGAAAAGCATAGGATTAGCAATATTTATTTTTGTCTGATACTGTGAAGAATAGATTCCCATTTTCTTGCCTCCGGCAGCCGGGCTCCGTCGGAAAAACTCACGATATTATACAGGTATGCTTCCCCTCCTGCACATCACAACGGCTTTCCGTTACACCTTCCAATTAGGGAATCAATAATCTGTAAGCTTATTTTCCAAGTTGATTCCGAGCAAATAACGACCAGTCTAACTAATATGAAGCATAAATCTTGGTCCGCTATAAAGTGTTCAGCTCCACAGACATGCCTCGAATTGTGGTCCTCGATCGGAATTCAGAGGCCATAACCGATGCTCTAAGTGCAGACCCCAGAAAATAGATACAAATGATCTTAGAGGAGTTTACGATCTAGAGTGCATGACACAGGTCCCACCCGTTACTTTACCTCGAGTTGAACTGGATGCTCCTCGATCCCAACCCCCAGCCATCCTTGCGCATAGCCTCTCCTCGCAAGCACTTCAAAACTATATAAATGGAACATACCCCCAGATCTCGGAATTTCAGCAGGAGCATTATTGGTTATATACCGAACAGAATTGTGGCTGCTATCCTCAGCAATTGCTATATTATTTCTACTAATAAACTCTTGCTAATTAATAACTGCCAGACATCCTCATCTATTTTCATACTCGATCAAGCTGTGCTTAGATCGTCTATCGTCTCCTCGAATATTGTAATCTAAATATCTTTACCTCATCGTTATCTCTGGTAATTATACAGAGCTACGGTATCCAGTAATCACGTGATAAATATTTGTTGCAGGAAAAATGCCGAGGTTTCCTAACCCTGGGAAACTAGTATTTAAATACGCGTAGATGTTGTTGTTGTTGTTGTTGTTGTTGTTGTCTAGGACATATCTTCGTCTCCTTTATATCAATGTAATATTATATTATACAATTCCCTATAAGTGTATCTCACTTAAGCACGATATTACCTTAAGTGCCATATACTCTCCCTATTGAGTATCCATGTTGTAAAGCTTTCCGCCCGACAATCACTACCATAATAATCCCAACCCGAGTATGAGTTTTTCCGCGCCGAAGCCATCAATTGTCCATAACCGCCATTTGCCGCTATATGCATAACAGCCAAACTGGGAAGGTCCCCCCACATTTGATGGAATACCTATCCGCCATTAAGTTTCGGCTTTTACTCCAGGCAGCATCAGGGCGAGACATTTGCTCTCCACACTTTTTTGCCTCCGGAGGCCGGGCTCTGCCCGGACCCGTAGATCGCTCCGCTCGTTAGTCTACGAACTCGACGTCTTCGGACCCCTCTGCGGAGGGGCGAGGTCCGGGCAGAGCCCGACCGCCAGAGGCACAACCTCGGTACAAATACCCGCGCGGCTGCAGGATTTCGGCTGGGACTGCTCGGTTTGGGAGGCCGATGCTCGGTGGGCTAAGAGAAGAAGATCTTAGCACTAGTGCAGAGCATGGCTGAGAGTTAAACCGTGTGGTGAGGGTTTTGATTCTGTCTTTTACTTTGAACTTCTTCCCCATAAACCGAAACAAATTTGAGAATTTTCAAGCTGAAATAGAGGCAGATCCCGTTGATTAGGTGAATACACGAGGGAGTAAATAGGAATCGAAAGGAGAGGAGAACGAAACAAAGTAGAACGAAACGAAAACTATTACGAAAACTCTTCGCTCTGTCAGATACTAGCTCGGCGTTAGATCAGTCATCTCTAGATATCAAAATCTCTAGTAAAAATACACACTTTGGGCCACAATTTAGGTCTTTTATTCTGAGTTGAAAGAAATCACAAATAAAATGTCATCTGTTCCTCCACGCCCAAAACCTTGGGAAGTTAACAGTGGCTCAACTGGTGGTGTTACTTCTGCTTCTGCTATTCCTTCAACTACTACTACAGTCCCTGCTACTACAGATTCTACTGTTAATACAAATTCAAATCCTTCTATTCCTGAAAGACCTACCAGTTTATTGAACTCATCTGTAAATCCTACTTCTCCATACTCATATTCGTCAGCAACAAACCCTTATGGTGGTGGTATGACTGGTATGACTGGTATGACCGGCTTAGGAACTACTGGCTACGGTGGATATGGTGGTTATGGATCTGGATATGGTAGCGGATATGGTGGATATGGATCTTATGGTGGTTATGGAACTGGCGGTTATTCAAGATACGGAGGTGGTGGAATGTATGGTGGAGGATATGGTGGTGGATTTGGTGGATTACCCGGTGAACAAAATGCAATGCGAGGATTTGAAAATAGCACTGCTGCTACTTTCCAGTTAATCGAATCGATTGTTGGTGCTGTAGGAGGGTTTGCTCAAATGCTTGAATCCACTTATATGGCCACTCATTCTTCATTTTTTGCAATGGTATCAGTTGCTGAACAATTTGGCCATTTAAAAACAAGTTTAGGATCAATATTAGGTGTTTTTGCGGTCATGAGGTGGCTTCGTAAACTTGTAGCAAAAATCACTGGTCAAACCGATCCTAATATTGCCGGTGCTGCAGCCAAATTAACCGCCAAAGATTTTGCCAAATTCAATGCTAATGGCGGAAGTGCAGCTTCCCGACCAAGACCTTCATTCAAGCCATTATTAATGTTTTTGGCTGCAGTATTTGGCTTCCCTTACCTACTTGGTAAACTGATCAAAGCAATGACATTACGTCAACAACTCCAACAAGGACAACAAGTCCCCGGTGGATTATATGATAATTCTGGTGTTCCAATTGATCCATCTCAATTAGAATTCTGCAGAGCCATCTATGATTTCATTCCTGAGAACCCAAATATCGAGCTTGAACTTCACAAAGGCGATTTAGTAGCGATTCTCTCTCGACAAGATCCATCCGGCAACCCCAGTCAATGGTGGAGAGCACGAACGAGAGATGGTAGATCTGGATATGTTCCTGCTACCTATGTGGAAGTAATTCCTCGAAGATTAGAAGAAGCAAAACTTATTAAAGAAGCTGCTGATAGCTAGCACTCCACAAAATTACCACACCACGCATTGCATTTATTTCGGGTTTTGATTTTTATTGTTTGGACTGTTGTTTTCTGTAATTACTCATCTTGTGCATAATATACCTCAATATTCTCTCCTATCTCGCTTCTCTTGCCTCCGGCAGCCGGGCGCTGCCCGGGCCCGTTGCTCCGCTCCGCGGAGGGACAAGGGGGTTCCAAACACGTCCAGTGGACGAACGAGCGGAGCGAGCTACGGGTCCGGCAGAGCCCGGCCGCCGGAGGCAGGCAAAAGTATGCAGGGTCGATAGCGGTTAGGGCCAACGCGTAACGCCGTATAGTTTAATTATAACATGCATTTTACGCGACTCGAATGACCAGCTCTTCATACTATTAATCAGAGAATGACGGTGCTAAGAAGTTCAGGAAAGAAATCCAATGGATCTGTAAAGAACGGTGATTCAGAGAAATTCCCTAAAATTCCTGTCATTCTACCGAAACAGTGCATTTTAGATCCTTCTAATGAATCTAGCATAATATCATTACCACACCCGAGAACTGGAAGACCAAGTCAGTTTTTACGATATAACAAAACCAAACTGCTGGAACTCACTGAGGTATCTGGGCCAAATGAACACACCAGATCAACTCCAATAGCTGTCCAAGCATCGCATAGTGCCAGATCACTGATGTTTTCTGGTTCCAACCAAATCATTTCTGATTCGAAAATTCTGGTTGCAACTCCAATCAACCCAGTATTTCTTATCCTTCCGACCCTTTATTCAAATAAAACGAAATATCTCACAGCTGATTATTTGGAAGAGTTTTCTGAAGTCGGTTTACCTGCAGGATGCGAATCACTGTCAAAAGAGTTATTCGAGAAATGTTTACCGTTAGTGTGCGATGTTTTGAATGATGATAATGAAGTTTCGTTTCGCTTATCAACTGAAAAATTAGTTTTATTTCTAAACAGCCGGATAGAGAAGATTCTTTCTGATAACGGTATACCAAATGGGTTGTATAAGGATTATGTGACAGATCCATTGACTCCAGTCGATATTAATGAACAGGACAAGATTCCACAAGATATGATTGATCTTGCTAAGAGACGGCTTGCTGTGAAGTTAGTATCAACATATCTTAGCGATGACACTATAAAACTCTTCATGGAGACGGTTGGGTTAGATTTTGTCAAACTGGATTTTCATATCCAAAGCATAGCTGAAGCACGAGCTAAGGCTCAAGAAACGCAAAGAGCGCTTCTTACGGCATCGATGCCATCCGGTAAATCGACAAAGCGAGGAGCCGGGTCGATTGGACTGCCGGAACGGACAGGAGCGGGTAAAAAGACTACCAAAGGAATTCGCTCACTTCAGAAGACTGATACGAGTAAAAACCGATCATTGAAGGACATGTTTGCGCGGAAATCAGCCTAAAATCTCCACGGAGCAGAGCAACGGGTCTGGGCAGAGCCCAGCCGCCGGAAGCAAATGAATGTAGATAATAAATATATTATTCCTTAGGAGGAATTAAGTAATTATCATAATACCACTTAAGTTCGGCAATACTTTCTTCAATATCAGATCGTGCAGTATGGCCATATCGCTTTTGAGGAAGCTTAGTCATGAGTTCCGGATTGTGTCGATAACCAACTTCTTTAATAGTAGAAACGTCTACTTGACGATAATGTAAGTAATCAATTACTTTAGGGAATTCTTTATAAAGGAACAATCTATCTTGATGAATAGAATTTCCAGCCAGTACTCCTGTTCTAGGGGCTTTAATATGTGTTTTGAGGTATTCTAGAAATGCATTTTCAGTTTGATCTAGAGTATTGGTAGAGTCTAGAACTTTTTGAGTCAACCCTGATTTGCCATGATGTTCAATGCACCAGTCATTCATAGTATCCATAACTTCTTTGGGATAATGAATGACAGCTTCAAATCCTTTCTGCGAGTGAGTTAGAATGAGGTTTGTGGATTATGAATAAGGTTTAGATCTTACCGGTTCAATAATATCTAAATTTCTATCTGTTAATATGCAGCAGATCTCGATGATATGGTTTTGATCTGGGTCAAGTCCAGTCATTTCGCAATCAACCCAGACGAGTGGATTATCTCCCATGATTGATGATTTCCGGGTAGATAGTGGTGAGAGTTTTCTTCTTCTTGTGATTGGATATCTTGGATATCTAGAGACGTAGCTTCTAATGCCTATAGATGTGAATAATATGGGTAGTTTAGTTAATAATTTTAAATTACCAGAGATGAGCATTGAGTGGTTGGTGGTATGGCGAAGTGGATAATCGACGGGGAAGTAGATCGATATTTCAGCGCGGCTGTAGTCAAGCTGTTGCTAGGCGAACGAGCGGAGCGAGCTACGGGTCCGGGCAGAGCCCGGCCGCCGGAGGCAGTGGAAGTGTTGATAGAACGTGAATATATTACAGGTATAGTTAACCTCTACCAAGGAGTCCACCAAAGAAACCTCTACGAGGCGTTGAAGTTCCAGATCCAGGAGCAGAAGCATTGGCAGAGGTGGGTTCAGATGGTTTGGTATCAAGGACAGCAGTTTTACTGACATCATTGTAGTCAATGTAGTTGAAAGCGATGTCGAAAAATACTGGCTTTATAGGGATGGATTGAAGACGAGGTTTGAAGTCCACTAATTTTGACAATACTTCAGAGGGTTGGCCTTGAGGGTAAACATCGAGATCTTCACTAACAGTAGAAATGCTAGAGGGAGAGGGGGTGTTTTTCAAACTGTCAAATACAGTAATGCCATGTGCTCTAACAAGTTCGGTTTTAAGATCTTCAATGAAAGATTGGACTTCGTCAACTGATAAGAGACCTTTGGGGAGATTTGCACCAGAAATTGCTTGCAAGTTTTGAGAGGAGATGAACTTACTTGCTAATTCGAAGAGAGCTAAGGATTCTTTCTTTTGATCGCCTACAATTCTGTAAGATTTAGCGATAAGGGAGGTTCTTTGTGCTTTAAAATATTGATTGACAAGATTAAGAGCATTGTAAAAAGATTCATCATTATGAACACCAGGCAATTCGATTAATTGTGATACACTTTGAAGGATGGTTTCGTAAATTCGTACAACATCTCTATTAATGATCAATTGAGAAGAAATAGATTTAGCAGTAGATTTCTTATTAGCTAATTGTTCAACAAATAATCGATCACGCTGGATTCTTCTCACCAATAGATTATAATTAATATAAGTGAGAATGACATATTGATCTTGTTGAGATTGATCGTGGACTTGACTTTTAGATGATGATTCAAATTTATCAATTGATTCTTTGATCAAATCGAGGGCTTCTTGCCAACCTTGTAAAGTATCATCAAAAGAGTTCATGGATTTAAGTTTGTTAGAATCCAATTCAGCTTGAAGCTTTGAATCCAATTCTTGAGCAGAAAGGATTTGAGTAGCTAAATCGGGGTCACCTACTGAAGCAGAATGACCTCTCCAATTAATTTCACCTAAAATAGTAGATGGATTAGAAGCATTTGCAACATCTAAAGAGGAAGAATTGAATTTCTCTAATAAATGTTTTATTGGTAAAGAATCCTTATCAACAGATAATTTAGCTAAAGTAGGTAAATCAGTTGATCTTTTATGACCCGTTTTGTAAACAGCAAATCCTAAAGCAGGATCAACAGTCGTAGAAATAAGATCTTGAATCAATTCACGTGAAGTTACAAACTTTTCAGTTTTATTATTATTGAGAAATTCAACTAATAAAACTCGTGAAGTAGAATATGATTTAACAGCTTTATTCCATTGATGTTGTTCAAATGATAAAGCACCTTGAATTAAGGAGAGATAGATGTAAATTTCCAATTTAGTCAAATCAGAAAGAGATTCAGAATTCTCTGCGCATTCACTTAGAACTTTAGCATAACGATTAGCCTTTGCTAATTTTGAAATTACTCTACGATTCTTAGCAGATGAAGAGTTGGTTTCTAAGACAGCTTTTGTTTCCATAGCATGAGCCCAAGCTCTTTCAGCGAGTAATAGAATTACATTACCAATTTTCGAATTAGAATTTAAATCATCTGAAGTGATTAATTTTTGTTTATATAGACTTTTACCTTGTGATCCATGGCCCTGACCATGACCTTTAGGAGTTTTTTGTTGGATCTTAAGGTCTCTTCTAGATTTTGCTAAAAGTCTCGAAGTTTTCAATCTATAAGATCTAAAATCATTTGGTGATTGAAGTAAGATCACTGAACTTCTGGAAGCCAGGATTGATTCAAAAGGCTGTTCCATGATATTGGCTGGATGGACGAGTTTGTTGTGGTGTAGTGAATGAATATTTAGATAGTAGATTCTGGAGTGTTCATTTGAGTGACGATTTAGAAATTACCCGGAACAAATTTTTCAGTCACGTGATTAGTATTTTTTTCACCAGTTCGAAGAAAAAGTGTATATAATGGAGTTTAGTTGTTAGTTGACAGAGATTGGTATTATCAATGAGCTTATTAGTTGGTATTTGTTATAACTTTGTGAACTGTAGTTATGATGTTGGTTTTAGTTAGTTGACGAAGTAGTAAAATTACCGCGCAAGCGGGACGCTCACGTTATTTCCTTACTTCGCTAAATACTGCTCGATTTCCAGGGGTAATATGTCATAACCGGCGAAAATAACGATCTAATTATGGTAGACACTAGTTTAAAACACTTCGGACCGTGGGTAAAAGTTCTTGGCCAATCATTAGAATCTGATGAGTATAGTGAACTACTTGATTCGCTTTCCATTCCTGCGAAGTCGGAGGAAGTGAAGAAGTATTCAGATGGAACCACCTACCATTGTTATTATTCACTAGGGCTGGCATTGTCGTTTACACCTGATAATATTCTTGACAGTGTTGACTTCTACCAACCAAACAGTCAGAGAAAATTTTCACGATATAAAGCAGTATCTGATGAGGTGCTGGGATCTAGCACGATTAGTCGTAGTACGACAGGCAAGGAATTTGTTGATTTGTTTGGTGAGCCTACGGAGAAAGGAGGGGGTGTATCGCGGTCTATTGATATTTGGCTGCGATGGGTAAACCTTGAAGTGCAGATTTCGAATCGTGATTGGGATACAGCGAAGGATGACCCTTGGTCATCCATTACGATCTTTCGGTAAGCCCCTTGACCCTCCGCGGAGGGGTCTGGGCGGAGCCCAGCCGCCAGAGGCATAGATGGGATGCAGATAATTCGACGATTAATTTATTAATAAACCAGATAATAGATAATAGATAATATATACATATAAAAATAGATTAAGAATTGCCTTGTTGAGGCGGTAATGGCCCAGGGCCAGATGGAGCCGGAGTGATACCAGTACCTTCCATTGTTTGCATGAAGTAATCCCATTCTTCTGAACCGACGATTTGTTGCATACGATAAGCATCGCCAAAAAATGCATCAGAGTAGAGAGAAGAACCATCACCAAAAGCAGAGGGAGAGAGAATATCAGATGAGGTTGGGAGTTGTTCTGGGAACGATGGTAAATCGGTCTGTTGATTAGAGAATTGTTGCTGAGGTTGAGACTGTTGCTGTAATGGTTGTTGTGGAGGTTGTGGTTGTCTTGGAACAGCTTTCTGGTTGATCATTGATGAAGCAGAAGATGTTAAAACTGTATTACCAGTATTACCACTAGTCCCTGAATTGAAGGTATTAAGACTTTCTGGGGAGTAGTCTTTATTTGGTGACCATGTGGAGGAATCACTAGCATTAAAAATATCGACATGAATATCAGCATCTCTACTATCAAGTTCCATCATAATACCAGATTTGCCAGCTGGATTGTTTAATTTCTGTTCACTGAAAACACCAGCAGGGTTCTGAGTTGGCCCTTGACGAGATAATCTAACAGCACGTTGATCAGGACTCATCTTAGCAACTTCATCAACTTGACTGAGTAATAGTTTGGCAATTGCTGCTTGTCTGAAATCACAAGTAATGATGGTTCCTACACAATCAAGAACAGCTCGAGTACGACGAATGGCTTCTAAATAACGATTTCGTTCAATTAATGATAAACTATCAAAGTTATTCATTAATGATACAGTCACGAACAAAACAGCATGAATGAAAGCAGAAAATGTAAGAGCAGATCCAATTAACCAAAATCTTAATCGAATTGGTTCTGCTTCAGCAGAGAGGTAAAACCATTGATATCTTTCAAGAATTGTTACTGAGGCGTTTAATGCTTCTTCACGATTACGTTGATATTTGTTGTTACGTAATCCATTAGAAGAGAAAGTACGATGAAGGACAACTATCGTTTTAAGATAATCAAGTTCAAGTAAAAATCGATGCATTATGAGATCTTGATCATCAGTAGCCATTGCTGATTCATCAGCACGACAACCAAGGAATGAAGGTAGACTATCATATAAAACATGTAATTTTCGGTCAATCTCCCATACCTCTTCAACTGACATACTATCGACTTTGCCTTCAATTTTCAAATTCTTTGTAAATGCTTCACAACGAATGTCATTAAGACGACCACGGAAAATAGCAAAACTACTATCAGTTCTAACATTGATATCTGAAGGTTCGGGGAGATGGCCATATTTTGGCATAATTTCTTCATTATTAATATTGACCGGTTCATGAACATCATTTTCATGAGCACGAATAGCTAATGGTAATCCTTGAGCAATAGAATGGAAACTGTCTAAAAATTCAAGAGATTTCCATAACCTACGACGTTCTTCTGATTCAAATGGTGACATTACAAACCAACTAGGATCTCTATGCATGCCCATAGATTGAGCAACTCTAACTAATACTCCCATTGAAGTCCAAGATTTATGATTCCAATCAGATTGATAAGCTTCTAATAACATCCAGAGTAATAAAACCCGGATATTTAATAATGAAGGTTTAAATGTTAGTTTACCAATAAATCCACATAATTCCATTGCATTTAACCATGAAGTCCATGATTCAACTTCTTTACCTTTAAATGGTTCAGGGACTTCATCAGGAGCATAAGATTGAAGAGCAAGAGTAATCATACCAAGAAGGAGAGATACCCAAAGTAATTCAGTATTTTCAGGTTCATTCCAGAAAGTTTCAAACCCAATTTGAAATGAAGGACGATGAACAACGTGGATGATTGGTTCAATAGCGTCAAAAAAACGATTAATCAATAACTCACATATTGGACGAGTAGGTAGCGTTTTCAATACATCATGACTAGATGATTTAAATTGAATACCACCAAAAGGAATTGAAGAAGTATCTTGTTGACCATCAGTTACTTGACAAAGAGATTCAAATCGTTGTTGACCAAATATTTCTGCACTATCGAATTCTTCTCTAATACGACGAAGAACTTCTTGAATTTCACTAATCTCACTAAACATATAACCCCAATAAGTATCACCATGATATACCGATTTACCCTTTTTATCCAACTTGAGCATACCAAGAGACTCACCAAGGTCATCCACATCATCATTAGGTAAAGAAACATCATCATCATCCGAATCATTACGAGAATTATTTTCAATTTCCTCTTTCTGAAGAAGTAATGATAATACAAGAGATTCCATTTTATCAAGTCTTTTCTTCATTTCTGAACTTGCAGCGACTGGCCCGAAATTAGAAGCAGAAGCTCCCAAACCGGCAGCAGCAACGGCAGAACTTCTTAACCGATCATTGAGGAAATTATCCATAGTCATCATTTTACCTAGATCAAGATTTTCACTACCAACTGGAGGGCCTTTCATACCCATTTTTTCAGCCATATCATCATAAACAGATTTAGGGCCATTTAAAACCCCTAAACGAGGTTGAGGGAGGTTTTGATTATCGGGAGATATCGATTCATTTAAGGAATCTTTTCCAGAGTCCTTACCACTTGGAGCATATACACAATTTGAGTTATTTTTACGAATACAATTAGTACAAGGCATTTTCCTATCGCATTTTTGTTTTCTTTGTCTACAAAAGAGACAATTTACTGGGGTTCTTCGTCGTTTCTTTTGGACGACTCCGATGCTTGTACTTGTATGAGAAGGAGGTAACCCTGGCTTACGGGAAGATTGAGTTATTGGATGCTGAGAAGAGATTGACATTGTATCGTCTTCTGGAGAAGATGAAGGGGAACTTCTGGAAGATAATGATGAGCTCATAGTGGTAGAGTTATTTCTACTATTTGGAGTGACTTCATCACTACTAGTATTTTGAGGGTAAGAAGAGATTACAAAGGTGTTATTGGAGGTACCAGGAAGATTTGGCATGATTGGGGGTTATAGCGGATGGAATTTTTTATTATAGTGGATGTGAACGGAGAAGTAACAGTTAACTGGACTGGAGATAATGAGACTATATTCAATAACAAAGCAAGAAGTGATTATTAAGCCACAAATCACTTGGATGCGGCTAGAAAAGTTCAATAATACAAGTCGTGAGAATACTCAACTCTCAAATCTCAAAATGCTTAAACGCCTCGAGTAATCAATCGAATAAAATAATAATCACTCAAATCGATATTTATGTGCTCCACAATATTTATTCTTCAACAAATCAGTTTTCAAATTCTCTAACTTTTAACTCTAATAATCACACAAATATTCCAAATATCAGTCAGAAAACTTCAAAAAATCCAAGCAAAACAACTTGAGCAAACAAATAATTTTAATGGTTCGTTTTTTACGGTGGCCAAACTATTGTTAAATTGAATTCAATATTGAAAGGTTATGCAATATCGAAGTGGTGATATGCCGTGTCATCCGTTGATCGAAATATGCGATAAAATATTCCCCAGTTTAAGGATAATTAGCAGGCAGATTACGATAGGGTGAGATGGTGGTTGGTGGTTGTAGTTTGTGGTTGACTATTTGATTTGTAACAGAATTTTAACGATATTATTAGTTCAAGGTTAGTTTCTATTTGACAGATAAAATTATTTTTTTCTTTATATTTGTCGCGTCGTAATAGCTGTCGGAGTTAAGCACCTGTATATCATCAATCTGATGATTCCTTATCTGTTAAAACCAACCCTGCCTGCCCATCATCATTTAGTAATCAATTTCAGACCCATACCCATGATGCATGGATGATGTTGAAGAGACGATCGCTGGTCGTATCACGTGGAACTGAGCTTGTACAGAGGGTAGAGTGAGAGCGAAGCGAGAATGGTGTGAGAGAATAACAGAGATGGAACATGTGATATTAAAAGGGACAGAACGAGGTTGTCAGAGATCTCGATCTGAAATATCCTCTTAATCCTGTAAGTTGGTTTGTGTCATCTGGAGTCATACTGCCGTTCTTCTACTATATGGCTTAGGGGTTGGCGACATAAAACTAAATAGCGAACGCAAAGAAGCATTGGGATTTGTATTCCAATTAAATTACAGGTCTCAGATTTAGAAACTTATTGTTCGTTTTACTACTCGGAGATATATCAAATTCAACTCCGCTGCAGACTATACAACTAAAATAAACAATTATGATCTTAATAAATACTAGCTCACTCCAGGAAAACAATATAGCATGATACAGCACAGCAATAACTCTCCTAAACGGAATTCATAATCGCATTTCCACTCACCACTCTGATTCTTCTCTCTACCTTAACCCTCAACCATATCTCATGCAGGCACATTGATTATGTGCGGCTTAAATGAAAAATCAGATCAACTTCAACTCACCCAACTCGCTCTCGCTATCACTCTCTTTTCCCATCTACCATCCTTAATATGACTGGGAAAATAAAAGTTGAGTTCTCTGGTGGACTCGAAATGCTATTTGGAGGTCAAAAGACCCTCGAAGTTGAGTTGACCGGCTCTGATAGCCCTTATACAGTTGGATGGCTCCTTGGACACTTGAAGAATCTCATGACCGACCCTCGGGAAGACTTATTTCTTCAGGACGGTTTAGTGTGCGTAGTATTGGTTCTGCCTCCGGCGGCCGGGCTCTGCCCGGACCCGTTGTGCTCGCTGCGCGAGCTTGTTGCGACTAACACAAGTAGACGCCCGGGAATTCTCGTTCTCATCAACGACGCTGACTGGGAGTTGGAAGGCGAGGAAAGCTACGTGCTGCAGGATAGAGACAGTATCTTATTCGCATCGACCCTCCACGGAGGTTAGCATAGTTTATTTATTATTACTCATAAGGAACAATATGACATCCTAGCGAGCCACGTCCTCCCCACGTCTGGGACGGGATCAGGGGCATGATGACTTTGTTTCCGTCTCGCAGGACTGTGACCCATATATGTTTCTGCCATAAGTTAGCAACAGCTCGCACAGCGAGCACAACGGGTCCGGGCAGAGCCCGGCCGCCGGAGGCAAAAACGACGACACTTACTCCTTCGTTGATCTGAACGATGTTGGCGATTCTAGCCAAATTCTGATGGTTCGTGACGTTCACAGTGCCAAAAGATACGATTAGATCTCCAGAAATAAGACCCGCACTTTCAGCAGGACTATTGGGCTCAACAGAGTTGACGACTGCAAAAGGAATGGGTAATTGAGGGGCCGGAGTAGGAGCAGTAGCGGTAGTGGCTGTGGTAGAGGCAGTCGTGGTATGAGTAGTGGTGGTTCTGGAAGTAGTAGAAATTGGTGATTCAGATTCGTAATTTTTAGCATTCTTGAAGTACTCGACTAGTCCAGCTTCAATCTTGCTCATAATACCACGCAAATCGTTTTTGAGACGGATGATCCGTGATCTAGCCTCTCGAATTTGCGCTACGTCGATATCATCTCGGGGAAATCCATCTGATGTCACTAATGGGGTTTCCATATCGACATTGTGCTGATTGATGAGTTAGTAGGTGATATAGGGAGGCTAGTTAGAACAGTGAGAATACCACATGACAACTTACAGATTTCAATACATCAGCTAATGCATCTAATTCTAACTCCAGCTCATCTCTTCGAGCAATTAATCTTTTAACCGAATCAGTAGAATTGGAAGCAGTACTACTATTATCTATTGAAACACCCATAATTGAGATATGATTGAATCAAGAGTCGTGAGGGAGAGATTGGTGGCCAAAGATTTGTAAGTATGGGGATATAACTTGCTAGTAGTTGCATAAGTGACATATTTTGATCTTGTGGATATTTAGGATTTGGAATTCAGCTGAGTAGTATATACTTGAGGAATAGACGGATTTTAAAATTTGTGGGTGAGAGTGATTACTGACAGGGGTCGAAGAGAAGGTTTTTAGATGTATAAAGTCCAGTAGAGGTGGAGGTGGAGGTGGAAGAAGGGAATGAAAAGGTGGAAAGCGGCTCGTACATTTACTGATAGGTTAAATGGGGTAATATCTGAGGTATTAAAGTGAGGGATTGTATTTGATCGCAGGATTTTAGTGCTTGTTTATTTTTAGTGCTTGTTCATTTTTAGTTATATGTTCACCGCGTAATGGATATTTCTGGATATAGCCAAGAATCTTTCTATGGGTAGCAATGTAGGCAATGTGCATGTAACTATCTATCTGCACTATTATAAATGGTCCTGAAGGAGTACCTAATAAGTGACTTTATATATCATACGAGATAGTTCAGTAGATAGCATAATTAGCTTTCAGAACAATTTTTTCGCGATTCTGCTTCTACTTTTTGCAGCAGCTAGGGAGAATGATCGACAGGGGGCAGAAAATGGGATGCGCGATAAGCTAAATAGCGGCTACAACCACTCGGTGTTATATAAATCTGGCCGCCGGAGTTAGGTGTACATTACTAGAGTTATAGGCAGAAGTAGCAAGTAGAAAGGAGATAGAGAGTGAGCAGACACTAGATAGAGAGTGGTCAGAGAGTAAGTAAAGAGTAGCACTAGACATCTTGTAACGGTAGACTAGCAGTGATACCCTATCATATAAATATCAAATACATTTAATCCATATAAACTAACAGTTAAGCAAGAACAAACAAACAAATAACAGTACACGCGAATTATCGCTTATCTTCCTAATCAGATGACTTTTTAACTTCAGCAAAAGTTTTAGACCAAGAATCATCAGGTTTGACACCAACATTGACAGAAACAAATTTACCATCCTTGATGACCCAATGAGATCGAGTAACACCTCCCGAAGCAGTCTTTTTAGCACCTAAAAGACCAATAAGTTCATATTTAGTATCGGAAAGAAGCTTATAAGGGAGGTTATGTTTGGTTTCAAAACTCTTTTGTGCATTTGGAGAATCGGCAGATAAACCAAAGACAGTTACGTCAGAAGAAGTAAATTCATTATAATGATCACGATAAGCACAAGCTTGACGAGTACAGCCGGGAGTATTAGCTTTAGGATAAGCAAAAATCACAATGTATTTCGAGGACTTAGCAACTTCAGCAAGTTTGATTTCATTAGAATCTTGATCAAGGAGAGTTATATCAGGGACTTCATCACCCACAGCAAGTGGTCCTGATTTTTCCTTAACTTCCTCCTCAACTTCTTTCTTAGCATCTTCAGTTTCTTCTTTGGTCTCTACTTTAGACTCGGGTACTTCATCTTTCTCTTCCTTTGGCTTAGCTTTAGAAGCCTTTGATTTTTTAGGAGCAGCAGCAGTAGGCTTGATATCTTCAGGAGCTCTTTTAGCGGTTGCAGCAGCAACCCTTGCGGATCGTCTAACTGGTGCAGTATCAGTCATCTTGTGTTGTATTTGTGGGGGGTCAATCTAGATATTTCAATGAAGAGAATATTGTAGATATATCAATTGTAGTGAATTAAGTTATTATTGATTGATTTTCAGTCTAGTTGTAATCAACAATTGAATCAGTATAAACGGTAAAAATCGAAAAATTCGCGAAAAAATTCCGATTCATAAGAAAATGAGCGCTCTAATGCCTTTTTATACTCGCACTTCAATCACCTATTGCTTTCCACCGTAGCACGGTTCGGTCACGTACAGATTGTGCTGGATACAGTGGTTATTTGTGGGGTGCTGGCGCGCGTTTTCGCATTGCGCGTTGGTTGCGGCTAATATCAGCCCGAAGAGTTTATTCCAACTGGATTTTATGCTTGAAATCGTGCATCTTCCATAAAATAACCTCACATATGGCGTGCTCAACGGTCGTTTTTGCCTCCGGCGGCTGGGCTCTGCCCAGACCCGTAGCTCCGCTTCGCGGAGAAAATACTCATCAACAATTCATCTCTGATATTCGCTACACGAAAACCGTTGAAAATATATCATGTGACTTGTTCAGGTGTTCTCTAGAGAAAAGGTGGATATGAAAATCGCTAGCAGTCTATATACTATGGGCGGACTGCCCGATAGCTGTTTCTATATTTAACGAATATTGGTTGACCACAGTAACAACTGTGCTAGGCGATGGGTTTATTATTTATATTTATGTAAGGTTTAAATAATATCCATGATCCAACGAACCTGGCATTATATCCTTGTGCTGAGCCTGAGAGAAATCGAACAGGATTGGCTTCCCTTCATCACTTTCACGGTAAATCCACTATTAAATGGGAGTAGCTGGGGTAACGCTACAGACAGAATCTTGGTTAATATTAGACATTTGTATTAATTTTGAAATATAGGAAGTTTCAATAAATAAAATTATAATAATCTTTTCATGTTTATAGTATATTCCCTTTCAGCGGCAAATACCAGTTCGTCTTCATTTACAAGTATGAATACAGTGTTATTTTCGTGCCCGCTACGAAGTTCATTTTGAGGTAGGGTGAGACATCTCTCTAGATTATCAGCAACATGTATATTACTCTTAGCATAACAATTATCTGCAGGGTCCAAATACACCTGTACCGTTCAATAGGACAGTAGACCATAATCAACACGTGGCATGGTATTAAGAGCTGTTTCAATAACCACATTGCCCGGATTACCAGCTTTTAAGATAAGAGTATATACAACTGATTCCAATCGCTGTGTGTTGAGAGATTCACCACATCTTTCTACTCCATCATTTCTGGGACCATAGTTCAATTTATCTATGATCCCGACACCAACATGTTCATGTTGTTGATTTGTCACGCTAAACCAAGGCCGAATTTTATTTCCTAAAGTTTCTGGTCCTCCTTGTGAACTGCCTACCTCAACGACCAAGTTAGGCACGCTGTGAGTTTGGCCGCCCATATTCGAGTGATTGAGATAGCAGAATAATCGGGACGAATATCGTAATGTTCCGGGGTCTGACAGGCGGAAGTACCATATGAGCTATAACTAGAACCAGGGAATTGTGCACGAAGCCTCCCAATCACCAGAGACATCAAAAAAGAATAAATTATTATAAAATACATAAGAAGATTGTTATTTGTTAGCTCTTCTCTTGACTTTTTCTACCAATGATAGTAAGTGATCGCTTCCTCCTCGGGAATCAAGCTTACGCTTGTTCGAACCCACCTTAGATGATTCAGTGGATTGATTAACATCCTGAGCTCTTCTTCTACGTTCAGTCATGACATTCTCCATACCCTTCGTCTTTTTGAATTGAGGTAGAGTAGTATCAATAGCATAGTCGGGGTTTTCAAATAAATCTTTGAAACGATCATCTTGCATATCAAACCCAATTTCGGCATTTTCAGCTTCTTGCAGTTTCTTACTCTTTTTAGATTTCTTTCCAGCTACTTCTGTAGGTTGAGTTGATTTAGTTTCAGTTTCAAGCTTCTCAAGATTATCATCCATTAGGAGAAGCTCCATTTCAGCAGCCTTCTTAGGATCAATATCAGATTTCTTGTTCCTGCGATCTTTGCTTTTCTTAGAAGAAACAGTAGGAACTTCATCATCATCGTCAACATTCTTAGATTCCTTGAATTTTTGCATTCTTTGCTTCCTTCGTTCTTTTTCCTTACGACGATACTTTTCAATAGTATTCTCTTCCTTCTCTTCCTCTTCTACTTTGCTAGCCTCATCCAATCCAGGTGTAAAGGTGATTTCCATATCAACATCATCTTCTCCATCACTATCTTTACCACCTTTTTTATCTGCTAATGGACCTAATAGTGAACGATATTTCTCTCGCACATCTTCTCCATTTTCATCTTCGTCCTCGCTATCACTAGCCAAGTATGCTTTGAAATCCATGTCATCAATTTCTTTCTGACTAAATGCTTTAGATGCCAACTGCAATCGCTCATTCGGTGTTTCGTCCCATGTTAGCTTAACTTTAGAATGCTGTAAAGCGTCGGTCACAAAATTATTTGGTTTGTAGTTAGAAGGAATTTTAGTGCACTCATCTCTTGGAGCATAATCGAAAGTCATTCCATCTGGAATATACCTCAAATCAAAGAAATTAGCAGTAGATTCGTACTCAGTACCATCAACATTATCGTATATACTTTTTGCAGTACCAACGCTATCACATTTAACTACGGCATAGTAATACTTTAGGCGTTGTAACTGATATTTTCTTAATTTAGAACTATCAACTTCTTCACCGCTATCTTCTTGGATGATAGTTTTTTCGTTAATTTCTTCGTCCGAGGAGTCGTCATCATGTTTTGATTTTTTACCTTTACTCTTTTTCTTTGAATCAACAAATAAATCTTTTGCAGGTCCCTGAAGTTCTTCTTGAGCCATTTTCTCCCTTCCATATTCACTAGGATAAATAGCAATAGAAAGAATTCTATTACGAGAAGGAACAAAACTAGAAAAAGTAGCCATTAAGTCAACCGCTCTGATATTATCCCAATCCATATTGACAACAGCAAATGCAGAAGTTTCGTCGCCAAGTTCAACTTGAGGTTTAGCACCAGGACCTTCGTCTTCTTCGTCATCCTCATCCTCTCCACCGAAGATTTCTTCATCATCACTATCACTATCATCGGAACTACTGCTATCATCAGAACTACTTTCCGAGTCATCTGGTCCCTCGCCTCTGGCGCGATCATAAGCGACACTCTTTACCTCTTCTTCATCACTACTATCCTCTTCATCGCTTGAACTAGAACTACTTTGAAGTTTAGACTTTTCTTGATCTGATTCTGATTCTGACTTTGATTCCTCATCCTCATCCTCATCCTCATCCTCATCCTCTTTCTCTTCATCCTCCAAATTATAATACCTCTCCAGCTCTTTTCTAGTATTATTTCTACTAATCTTTCGTCCATATTTATCTATAGTATCAACTTTTTGAAATTCTTTCTCATTACTAATAGCATCTTTAAATCTATTATCCAAATCACTCTTAATATTCTTTCTTCGAGGTAAATTAAACCTTGGATCGTTGTGAACAGAGGAAAATCTTGGATCATTTGTCACAGCCCCAGGCCTTGGTCTGGCATTGGAGCTGTTATTCTTTTTACTTTTCTCGGCCATTTATAACTTTTAGTGTTTAACTGATTGATATCTTATAACCCAAGTAGTTTAACTAACATCAAAAAAATAATTTGATGATCGACATATAAATATTTCATTGATCGGCATAGTACGGCTGATATTTTATTTTCAACCCCCTGAAATAATTCGCACGGCTTTACTCAATAGTCTGGTAGAACGACGCGAAGTCAAGGATGAACCTCAATCATTATTGACTACTTTTTATATAAGAATGAATCTATCTCTTTTAGATCCTTTTGCGTTAGCTCAAGAGTTTCCTGATACGCTAACTCATTCGTTTGGTAAGCTTGAATAGTGATATGAAATTCCCCTCAATCATCCAATAAATTAACTTACAACTAACTCATTTATAGTGTGGGGTCACTCAGCATGTATAAAGTTTAATCGAAAAGGTGATTATCTTGCTTCAGGTTTATTAGATGGTACGATTGTTATTTTTGATTATGAAACGTATGGAGCCATCTTGGTATTACGGGGTCACACTAGACCAATTCAATCTATTAGCTGGTCAAGAGACGGTCGATATCTTTTATCATCATCAAGAGATTGGAAATGTATTCTTTGGGACCTCAGTACTGGGGAGGCAGAAAAAACTATAAATTTGGGTGCTCCAGTATGGAATGCTTCACTTCATCCTGAAAACCATTCTATCTTCGTAGCATCATTATATGAAGATCACCCACGATACGTAGATTTATCGAACGACAGTCCGGTAGTAAAAGTTTTGCCAACTGTTGATGATGCTACCACTTCTAATACTACTACTACTACTGCAAAATCAGAAGAGCCTGATGAGCCTGATGATACGATAGAACCTCAACCACAACCACACTCAAGATCAAAAGCAGGAAAACAGGTTACATTAGTAGCCGAATTCTCTAAAAAAGGTGATTTCATTCTCTCGGGGACAAATAAAGGTACTCTTAATATCATTCGAACTGATAATCTTAAACTCGAACGAAGTTTTAAAGTTAGTAGTTCTAACATTAAACAAATTCGAATCAGTTCTTCTGGACGAAGTATAGTAGTCAATGCGTCTGATCGAGCTATTCGATTATTAAGTTGTCCTGATCTTAGTCGAAGTGATCCAACATCATGGGATTTAGAATTAGAGCATAAATTTCATGATGTAGTTAATCGTCCCCAGTGGAATTCTATTGCTATGAGTGGTAGTGGTGAGTATGTACTAGCAACCACTTATGAATCAGCACACGATATTTATATGTGGGAAACATCAATGGGATCGTTAGTGAAGATCTATGAGGGTCCTAAGGAAGAACTGGTAGATATAGAATTCCATCCAACTAAACCAGCTGTAGCAGCTACAGGACTAGATACTGGAGCTGTTTATTTGTGGACGTATTCAATTCCTCAAAAATGGAGTGCATTAGCGCCGGATTTTGTCGAATTAGAAGAGAATATTGAATATGAAGAACGAGAAGATGAATTTGATCTTGTAGATGAAGCGGCTCAAACGAAACGACAACTCGATGAAGAAGAAGAAGATGTTGATGTAATTACAATCGAACGTAATCGAGGAGAATATACCGAGGATTCGTTTGTTATTCCCATCTCTCTAGGTACTATCGAAGATCCGCCAGACTCAGACGATGATGATTGATGTTTCCATTAATTTTGTATTCACATGCTTATATTATGTATTTATTAAATTATCTATAGAGCTTCGATTTTAATCCTCTCGCCATATATGCACATTACCATCATCGCCACCAGTTATAATCATCTCCTGACCATTTTCTCTCCCTGGAGCCCAGGCAACATAATTAGCCTCATAAACTCCATGAGAATTCTCGATTAGTTGATCAATAGACCAACTTTTGTCTTCATTTTGGCCGTAAATGACTAGCTTTCCGTCTGCTCCAATGGAAGCAATTCGACCACTATTCCCGCTCCATGCGACAGAATAGATAGTTCTGGTATGTGCTGCCGGTAAAACAGACTCCTTTATCCATTCCTCTGATAACTGATCAGCTCGAAAAGTAGACGGAATGGCATTCTTGTCAACTCCACCGGTACTTCCAACTCGACTCCAAACAATACATGACAAATCATCTGAGCATGACACTAATCGAGCATTACTTCCCTCTTTATTATTCTCAAAGTCGCATCCCCACACGGTGCTAGTATGACCAGCAATATCTGCAACACATGTCCAATCATCGTCATCCTCCCTCCACAGACGAATTGTATCGTCATACGACGCAGATGCTAATAGCAATTCTTTAGGGTGCCAAATGACATGCTTCACGTCTTGAGAATGTTCTTGTAATACACTCAAGCACTCGAATTCTTCATTCAAATCATCCGCTATAAATGGGTTAGTTTCTAACGTGCGAACAAGCGAAGCAAGTCACTGGTCTGGGCAGAGCCCTGCCGCCGGAGGCATTTAAAAAGCTACAATATCATACCTTCCCAAACCCAAATACTTTTATCTCTAGAACAGGTAGCGAGAAAAATGCCATCAAAGGACCATGCCACACGTTTGACTTCATTTTCATGTCCTTCGATGGTCGCTAAAAAAGTCCATTCGTCATTTTCTCGGCCCCATATACTAACAGTAGAATCAAAACTACCCAAAGCAATTGATGGTTCTTCTCCAGTAGGTTTCCATGCAACTGTTCTTATACTTCGCTTGTGACTATCTTCGAGGACTGTTAGAAGTGGAAACTGGTCATTTTGAAGGCAATATACCCTGGCAGTTTTATCACTGGAGCATGTGGCTAAGAGGGGTAAGTGGGGATGAACAGATAGACTCCATACTCGATCAGAATGACCTGTGAGAGTGGAAATTTTAGAAAATGTCATTTTAGGTCTTGGTTAGTAAGTAGTGGTGTCAGATCAAGTAAACGAGTTCGTGAAGTAGATTTGAAAATAAGTCCTTTTGGAGACTGATATTTTATAAAAGGAGATAGAGGCGATTTTATTCTTACGAGATATTAGTTGTTTGAATTGTGGTTTCAAATCTTTAGCGATGGTAGAAGTGATTGTGTCATACAGTTGATGTTGATTTCTTCGCAATTAGTGGTCATTTGAAACTTCTTTGGAATATGATGGAGGACGGGATCTTGCAGCGATCGTCAGGGTCAGGGGTAGTTAGGGGTATAAATGGAAAACAGCTACAATCATACAGCTAAATAACCTGTGTTAAACTAACCGTGGTAATGATAAAAAGAATTATTAACCCATTTCATTTCCAATTTTGAATTTTGTTATAAATAATCTTTGGAATCGATAACTTTCAGTACAATAATACCTCCGCGCCGTGAGAAGGATGAAATGAAATACTCAACTATAACATAATAGAAGAAATGTAATTTAATGAGGAGGACATTATATTTCCTTATTCCAGCTTTTAAAAACTCAAAGGTACAAGAAGTTTAGTGACTAGAAAATCAAAGCCACATATTATGTGGCGCGCCTCACATGTTGAAATTTATCTTGCGCTTCACCATGCTACCATCTTACCATAGCCAAGTCTCCGAGATTTGCTGAGATTATCAGCTAGCATCATGGCTATTCATTTGGTCACCAGATCAAGAATATTTATTTGTGCAGCGAGATTTCCTCTCAGATATTCTCAAAGCTCATATGCTTCAACTCAATTATCAGCTTATCCTTTAGTAAACTTCAAACGTAACTACTCCGAACAAAATCCTAAACCTAACGATGATCCCCAATCCAATCTCCCTACTAATAAGAATGATTCCACTCCTATAAAAAAATCAGAGTACGTCCCCCAGGCTTCATATAATAGAATATCTTATGAATATCCTGCTCCTCCAAAAGAGCCAAAATTTAAGCCTGTAGAATCAAGTCCTTTTAAGAGACACATTCCTTTATTAGCAGGGTTAGCTGGTCTGTTATGGGCGGTTTACGCATATCGTCATTTCATGTCGGAGAAGAAAACTGGAGATCAGAATGTTCTTGCTCCTGATCATTTTGCAACCTTCAAATTGACGTATAAAGAAGATATTTCTCCTGATGTTGCATTATTAGAATTATCTCCTAAATACGATACTCACCGAGAATTAATACGTAAAAAAGGTGGTCTTTGGAATGGAAAGAAGATTTGGAGTGTCGAAGTTAAACAACCCGAAATTCAGGTTGTTCGAAAGTATACTCCTCTGCCAATGTATTATATGCAATATAAAGAAGGAGAGGAAACAAAGGGTTTACTTCGTCTGTTAGGAAAAGATGAAGATGAAGGCAGATTTGTTCTTCTTGTTAAGAAGTATTCTGATGGTGAAGTTTCAAGATATTTACATAAACTCCCACTTGGAAGTGATGTAGAAATTAGAGGCCCTCATATTGGCTATAGATTCCCTTATTCTCCAATTGATGCTACTGAACCTAGAAATCCTATGTTAGACTTGCCTAGTAGAATGGCACCTGAGTATGATCATCCAGAAGGTGTTCCTTTACCAGAAAATGTAGCTTTTTTCGCTGGTGGTACAGGAATTTCAGCTGTTTTACAGTCATTACTATCCGTCAACCCCCCTAGAGGTAAAACTACTGTCTATTATTCAATCAGATCTCGTGATGAAATCCCATTCAAAAGATTTTTATTATTCTTAGAAAAAGCTGGTAGAGCTAAGTTCCATTATTTTGTTGATAATGAGATGAAATTTTTGAACTTAAATGATATTCCTGAACCTACTGAACTTCATTATAGCAGTTCTCAAGTAAATGCTGAAGTTAATGAACAAATTGAACAAGAAGTCAAGATTCAAAAAATGATGGAAGCTATGAGAAAAGAAAGAGAGCTTGGAATTGAAAACAAACCTTCAATCTCAGAGGTTGCAAATCAAGTATTAGAAGAGAGGTTGATAATATCAGAGTCTTCAGAGGTGAAATCAGAAGTTAAAGCTAAAGAATCTGTCCAAACTGTTGCCAGAACGAATCCTAAACTCAAGTATAATTCTATTTTGGAACAAGTTGCTGATAAGGCTGGAGAGCAAGAAGAAGGCCCATCGTTAGCAATTGTTTGTGGACCCGAAGGCTATGTACAATATGTTGCCGGGCCGATGGGTCTTAAAGGAGACGAACCTATCAGAGGATTACTCAATAAGAAAGGTTGGAATTCTAAAAATACATTCCGTATGGAGCCATAGTATAATCTCCATATAGAATGTTTTGTAATTTATTCATGTACATATATATAACTAGATATCTATAGTAGTATGATAAAAACAACTGCTATTTTCTGTTATTCGCTTTATCTTCAGAATCTGGTTTTGGTAATCTTCGAATTGGAATTCTTACTCCTTGTAAAGCAAAATAGCGGCTTAATTCAGTGGTATCAATCACACCAGGGAACTTTTTAGCCGAATATGATCTAAATGGTTGAGAAAATGATTCACACAATATGGGGACAGTGGGGTTAGCTCCTGGAGTGGACGATAATCGAACAAATGAAAATTTTAATTTATATTCACCTTCAATGCGGACGGATAAATCATGAAGAACAAACCATATGCCTAGGTTATCATCCAAATTATAGAGTTTGAATGCAGTAGCAGCTAATGTTCCAATTAGATTTCGAACAAGAGGCGAATTATTGGTTCCCTCAGTTCCTCCAGTTTGGCCGTGATTTGTTCCTGATTTTCCATTCTGAAGCACCAGCGATAAATTGGTGGACTCATCTACTGTCCAAAGTTCTACTAATAATGCATAAAAAGAAACATCAAGATGGGTGATATCTTCATATGGAGCACCAGTTTCTCTATCAAATACTTTCAATTGAACACAAGGAGGAGGTGAAATGAGTCTTCGATCTTTATCACCAAAACCACACATACGTGATCTTACCGGCTGTTGGCATATATCTAGTGAGAATCTTAATCTATTGTGAATATTCTGATTACTAGGGGTAGGATATAACGGTAATGCACGGTTAGTACTATAGTTATGTTGTTCCATTTAGAAGTGAATAATATTCTCCTGATAAACATATGCTGAGAGTGGTTTATAAATGCTTTAAATGAAAGATGCGTTTGAATTGAAGTATTCGAGGCAAGTGATGCCGCCGGTATAAATAACTGTCATTCGTCAATAATAACATCGTCCCATAATTGGTAAAAAATATTGATATGGATAATATTTAAAGTTGTACAGTATTATAAACCATATACCTGGGATTTTAGAAAGAACAGAATAGAGAATATTAGTTAAAGAAAAAGCAACGGGAGCAGAAATTCTACCTCAATGGATACGCACGGAAAACAGAATAAATTATTTGATATTACTGTTAAAAAATTTGCTCATTTATATAAATAAACTACTTTTTAAATATAAATTAGACGCCCGCTCGTTTAAGTGAGTTAAGATAAATTGATTGAACAATGTCTTACAAATTACCTAAATTGCCGTTACGTATAACTTTAAAAACCCTTTAAAACGGCATTTACACTACAAAAACACCCTATTAACCCCTTCTCCTACTAAAAGGTAAGTTTTAAAGTTTATAATTAAATTATCGGAATATATTAAGTCCTACAGAAATGAATTTCGTTTGATCGTCCGGTAGGTGATGCATAGATCGGCAGATAACCCCTGAATTAGGGTAAGGTGTAGGGTAAGGTCGAATTTTCCAAAACATTCAATCGTGATTTTAACAAATCAGTAGTGCTAGTAACATAATTTGCGCGAAAGTTTAAGAACAAAGTTCGGAGTTTATTGATAGGTTGAGTGGGAGTATTATAATATATTATAATACAAATTAAATTGATGATATTTGCGTTGTTAAGAGTATAAAATTACAATGCATTTTAGTAGAATCGCTCGATCATCGTCTGGTACGATATTATCAACTTCAAATTTCAAACTGGCTCCAAATTCTACTATTTTCTCAGCCATTCAACCTACTGGAGTATTCCATTTGGGAAATTATCTTGGTGCAGTAAGATCTTGGGTTGATATATCTGAGGCTGCTGCCCCTTCTGATACAAAATTAATTTTTGCCGTGGCTGATTTACATGCTTTAACTATGCCAAAAGATCCTTTAAATCTTCGTAAATGGCGTCAACAAGCATTAGCGAGTATTATAGCAACTGGTATCGATCCTGAGAGATGTATTGTTTATCATCAATCATCTGTACCTGAACATACTCAGCTATATTGGATATTATCTACCATTACTGGAATGGGATATTTAAATAGAATGGTACAATGGAAATCCAAAGCTCATATTTCAGAGTCATCATCGATTAGTGATATGAACGATGAAAGTCTAAAAGACTTACAATTAGGTCTGTTTGCATATCCTGTTTTACAAGCAGCGGATATTCTTATTCATAAAGCAAATTATGTACCAGTAGGAGAAGATCAATCTCAACATTTAGAACTTACTAGATATGTTGTATCAACTTTCAATCATAGATTCGGTGGTAATCATAAGGAAAGAAAGCGGATATTTCCTACCCCGTCAACGTTATTCGCTCCTTATAAGAAGATTGCTTCGTTGAGAGATACTACTAAGAAAATGTCCAAATCCGATCCAGATCAAAGTTCTTGCGTGTATATAACTGATACTCCCGATCAGATTAGAAAAAAAATCCGTAGAGCAGTAACTGATTCAATTCAAGGACCTATTACTTTTAACCCAGCTCAGAGACCAGGTATTTCAAATTTACTCATCCTAGCATCCGGATTACTGCGAACTGAACCACAACTACTTCTTGATTCACAACTTTCCCATGTAAAAGATCATAAACAGTTTAAAGATTCAATTTCAGAAATATTAATTGAAGCTTTGAGTGGAGTTCGATATAAATATGAAAAGTTATTAGCTGACCCATCATATATAGAGGCTATTTCAGCTAGAGGTACTCTACGAGCGAGAGAATCTGCATCAAAGACCTTAGACGAAGTCAATCGTGTAACTGGTCTACTGTAATTAATCATGATTCTTAAGTGAGTCACTGGGTCGAACGTGCCTGGTATGTATATATGTATAAAATGTAAATATGTATAATCTGTAATTTATTTCAACTATAGAATCCCTAAGTCCTTCTTTATTATTTTTGCCTTATTTTCGCAAGTAATATAACTAAAGCTTATGTATTACTATTAACCATATACTCTTTTCTCTTATTACCACCTCATGGCCCTTTTGAAGCAGTTTACTTAATCATAATACTATTGTACTCTCATAACACCTTATTCCCTTCGACTATGAGGTAAACTAGCCTTGATCTGCCTCAAATACTCTTCATGTCTATTAACTTCCTGTCTCTTCTGTTCAAGTTGCTGTTCAAGCTCTCTGCGTCTATTTTGTTCTTGTATAGCTGCATGGGATCCACTGGATCCGCTAAGAATATTTTCATCAACAGTAATCTCAGGTGAAAATGGAATAGCCCCATCACTGGCAGACAACTTCTCCGTACGATACTTTTCATAGAGAATATCATGAGTAATCTCTCTAAATTCAGTAAGATGTGAACCGAACAAAACCGATCTAAGGGCAGCAAAATCAGATTGATCAGGATCGTCCACGCGAACAAACCCCCAAGGGTACTTTCTACCACGAAAAAAATCACCATTCTCACTGAAAACTTCATTTCCGCCAACAACAGCAAAAGGAACTAATTCTCGTAGAGCAATACATTCTTGAATAGTCTCGTCGTCATCCTCCTCTCCGCAGGGAAAATAGTAAATTGGAATATTATAGTGGGTTATATCACGCATTATTGCAGCCTTATTATGTCTCAATTCATGACTAGTTAAAGTATCGGCTTTTGCTATGACGGGAATAACATTGGCTCTTGAAGACAAATTTTTCATCAAATCAATATCAAGTTCACGGAGCCTGAAAGTTAGTTACATATATTTGCCTCCGGCAGCCGGGCTCTGCCCAGATCCGTTGCTCGCTCCGCTCGTTACTCACCCATGTCCAGTCGGGCTGATAAAATATAAAGCAACATGTACTCGTTCATCTTCAAATCTAGGATTACGATTAACCCTACGCTCTTCTTTGAGAATATCATCAAATTTGGTTTCCAGATATCTGAGAATTGTATCACAGTTTTCCTCATTGTTAATATTATCGCCAAATCCAGGAGTATCAACAACTGTCAAGGTGATTGTCGTGCCGTCATCCTCACCAAGGGCTAAGTATCAGTTAGCGTCGAAACTACGAGACAAGAATAATATCAACTTACGAACTGTCTTTGCACGGATCTCCATAGTTGGAGGCGGCAGAGGTCTAGCTTCATCAGCATCGCGGACCTTTCCTTCGCATAACGTATTAATGAAGGTGGTTTTCCCAGTACCACTTTGACCAACTACCATAAGACACAGTTGGAAACCTTTTTTGACGATTTTACGTCGTCTCATTTGCTCAGGGGAGGTGTGAATCTGAATCGTTAGATACAAAATTGTGATCCATTGTCATTTTGATAGAGCAAGGAAACTACTTACTATACCATAACTAGCCATTTTCGGCAACACGTAAACAGGCCAAGGTTAAAATCAGGGGTAAAAGAAAGGTAGAGAACTAAATTTAACTTTGAGAGCGTTGAAATATGAATATCTTTTATATACTTGTATCTGCTTATCGCTTTCTCAAGACTTTTTTTTCTTCAAATGACACAGCACATAGAATAATTATTATTCGGCCAGCTCCAACGTAACTATGCAGGGTTATGCAATGCGATGGGAGCTGTGATCGTCCGAACCCTGCCTTATCTGTAGCCATACGATCGGCTAACGGCCAAAAAAGAGAGACATAACCAAGAGCATCAACTAAAGAATGATTTCAAAATAGTGAGCGAATTAATGAAAATTAATTTCTCAATACTTAATTATTTGTCCAAACCCTTTATGAGTATAAGTAAATTAAGCACTGTATCACCTCACCTCACTTCACCCCGGAAATAACAGCCGCATTATTACCCGGCTGAAACCCTGGTGAACTTTATATAATCAAAAGCAGCGGAATACTAACCAGCCATAGAATATCCATGAAACCATAGAAACCAACCACTGAGATATCTGCTTCTCCGAGGATTATCAACCTGGGGTATAGACTGTTTGTTATAAATTTAATTTAATTTCAAATTTTGATAAAATCGACATTGGATAAATACTGATTTAGATCTAGAGGGAGCTCGTAGAGCCCATGAATTAGGTTAACCAATTCCATTTATCCTATTTGTGAACCACACATTAGCAAGATAAAAATAATTATTTGTCATATTCAGAATGAACAATGACGAGGACAATAATGATCCGTCGAGTTCGAACCTGCAGCCAATTCCAGGGTCTCCCACCCCAGTGCGGATTAATGGGCGTAAAGTGCATCTAGATTATGAGGATTCTGATGCAGTACGAGGGATAATGGGTTCTTCATCATCTTCACCTTCGGGATCACCGCATAAGCGAAGTCGGATGGTATATGGAGACCGGTATATTCCCAATCGTAGTGGAATCAATCTGCAGGCAGCATTTAGTCTAGCGGGAGATCAGTTATCAGACAAGAAATCTCGACGACCGGCGACGGATGAATTAGATTATCAGCGAGGTATGAATCAAGCGGAGCGAGCTACGGGTCTGGGCGGAGCCCAGCCGCCGGAGGCAAATGAATATGGTAGACGATCATGGACTAACTGATATTATAGTAGAAGAAGCTAATAGGACGTTTTCTACTCTCTTAAAGGCTGAATTATTTGGAAATGACGTACCGTCAGCTATTCCGTCATCAGCTAGTTCAACTAGAATTCCTGGGAGTAATGGAAGACGGAATGGAGGAGATGATTCTGTTAGGTCAGCTAATAAAAATACTTCCCCTCCTCAAGTTATATCAAGATCCGAACCAGTGACTCCGAATAAAAATATGTTTCATTATAAATCACCGTCAAGGAATCAGCGAAATGGAGTTGGCAGTTCGGGGAGTGGCGGGAGTCAAATTAATGGTGTACATACTACAGGTGGAGTCCATAGACCGGTGGATAGATTATTTAATGGATTAGCATCGGATTATTCATCTACATCACCATCTCCTTCACGAAGAGATATAACTGCAAATAGTTCTCATGAGATTTATTCAGTATCTCCAGTAAGAATGGATTCTCAAAGGTTATTATTATCACCAAGGAAACAACCAAGACCAGTGTCAAAAGTCCCTTATAAAGTTTTAGATGCTCCGGATTTAGCAGATGATTTCTACTTGAATTTAGTAGATTGGGGATCAAGTAATATATTAGGGGTTGGTTTAGGTAGTTCAGTTTATCTATGGAATGCACAAAGTGGTGAAGTACAAAGTCTTTGTAGTTTGAATGATGATAGAGTGACTTCATTATCATGGATCAATCGTGGACCTCATTTAGCAGTTGGTACTAGTTCTGGTACAGTTCAAATTTGGGATGTTCAGAGTTGTAAAAGAGTTCGAAGAATGACTGGTCATGACGCAAGAGTAGGAGCTTTAGCTTGGAATGAACATATATTAACATCAGGAAGCCAAGACCGGTCTATTCTTCATAGAGATGTTCGAGTAGCTGATCATTATATTACTAGGTTAACAGGGCATCGACAAGAAGTTTGTGGACTCCGATGGAATTCAGATGAAAATCAACTGGCCAGTGGAGGCAATGATAATAAACTAATTGTTTGGGATGGACTCAATACTGATCCTTTATATAAATTTAATGATCATGAAGCAGCTGTAAAAGCAATTGCTTGGAGTCCACATCAACGAGGATTACTAGCAAGTGGTGGAGGTACTGCAGATCGTAAAATCCGATTCTGGAATACTTTAAATGGTACTAGTTTAGATGAGATTGATACTGGAAGTCAAGTATGTAATCTTGCATGGAGTAAAAATTCCAATGAAATAGTTTCAACTCATGGTTATTCTCAAAATCAAATTATGATTTGGAAATATCCCTCTATGCAACAAGTAGCTTCTCTTATTGGTCATACATATAGAGTATTATATCTAGCCATGAGTCCTGATGGAAGAACAATAGTTACTGGGGCAGGAGATGAAACATTACGGTTTTGGAACATCTTTGATGAAGGAAGGACAAATAATAGACCTAATTCATCATTACTGGATGTATTTCAACAACTACGATAATATTTTTATTATGATTCTAATGATAACGAAACAAACATGGGTATGGGAATTTACGAAGCTATATTTTATTTATTATTAACATAAGTTAAACATCTGAAATACCGAATATCACAATGCCTCCGGCGGCTGGGCTCCGCCCAGACCCGTGGCTCGCTCCGCTCGTTTAGCTGCGTCCGTGAACCAGATTGACGACTGACTGACTCGGTGCTCGTCGCGTATCGTGTATCTCTGAGTCGGTCTCGCACTCCGATCACCGTGGCGCTCACGCGGGTAGATAAGCGGAGCCCCCGACCCGGAATAGACGCGCTCAATTTTAACCTCTCAGCATGGTATCAATCTGCGTAACAATTGCGATAACAACGCCTTGCCGTGCCATATCCTGCTCATGATATAAATATATAAGCCGTCAAGGCCCAAATTAGTTTTCCGACTATTTGGGAAATACGTCCTTCGTTTTTTCTATCACCCTCACCATCTTTCACTTTCTCTCCACAGTCAAACTAAAATATCTTACCCCTTAATACTGTCAATATTTACCTCGTTACCCCGTAACAACCTTAGAACAAATAACTCCTCGCGCTGTAAGTTACCTTTAGCTGATTTATGCGCTCTCTCCTGCTCCACACTACTTTGTGAAATCGTTATCAGAAAATCCGTCATTTACCGATCTGAAGATCTACAATCTATATAGATTTGTAATAAACCTCTGACTCAGTCGTATTTCTATAGCGAGTTGGGAGTAATATAGGGTAAGGATAAGATGGCATACGATACAGTACACATATTTATAGTATTGTAATTGTATGGAGGTAACACAATTCCAAATTAATCAGATATAATTCAAGTTAATATTTATATCCTCCTTAACTAGTCACAAACTAGTTTAATTAATAAACTATTCTTTGATTGATATGATCACAAGATATATAAATCAATTAAATCTCACCCCGCGTTATAACATCAGTGTAGAGATATCAAGAGCGAGAAATAGTAGTAATACGGTTAGATCTACATCTGCCACAAATATTACCAAATTCGAGGTTGGGAATACACATGATAAGGATACATCAAGCTAACTATAAAATGATGGCTAATTCCGCCTATGATTATGACCGGTAGAAAGTGAAAAATTATCTAATATCAAAAAGAGATTAAGGGTGCTGCTTAATTATTAAGAAGGGCTCAAAAAGATTTAATTAAAAGGATTATAAATAAGGTAGGTTATAAAGTTATCGAAACATTAGCTCCCTTTAAGAAATAATGACTGGTATCCGGTACCCGAATTTCGTATTCCGCCGATACCGGTTTTCGGAGGCTTCTTCGGAAAAATAATGGGTAAGGGTATCCGAATCAGAGTGAAATTTCAGGACTCCAAATCGTAATCTTTAACTCTTTGAAAGGAAGGAAGAAGAGTATTCTCATTGGTTATTATCAAATCAAGGTCTTGGTATCGTCTTCTCCTCGCTTTGATCTCATTGCTCGTGAATTTTGCTTTTAGTTTGCCTTTTCAGTTCACCCTTACTCTTACTCATACTCTTACTTATACTCTTCGCTTACTCATCCTAACTAATCACAGACAAAATGACCGCTATTGACGCTGCCTCTAAACCTCTAGCTAAAGACCTTAGACATCTTCTCTCTGATGAAGCTAAAGGTCGTAATCCTTCTGCCTTGAAAGAAGCTTTTAAACATTTCCATGATCCTAATATCATTTCTCTTGGTGGTGGACTCCCTCTCCCTACCTTATTTCCATTTGACCATCTTTCTATAGAATCTCCTGCTCCTCCTTTCACCAATGGAAATGATTATGCTCCTACCACTGCTGACGAAACTACTGTAACTCAAGTCAGTAAAGCCCCAGGTGGTAAACATCAAGATGTCTTCCTTAATACTGCTTTACAATATGGTAATTCCGAAGGTAATCCACCAATCTTAAACTTCATTAAAGAACACACCAAATTAATTCATGATGTTGCTTATAAAAATTGGGGCGTTATCTTAACAGTAGGTAATACTCAAGGTTGGGATTCTACTTTACGTACATTCACCAATCGTGGAGACACTATTCTTGCTGAACAATTCACTTTCTCATCTGCTGCTGAATGTGTTCATGGTTTAGGTGTTAATATTGTCCCTGTTAAGATGGATCTTAATGGTATTGACCCTGTTCAACTCGATAAGCAATTAGATGAATGGGTTGGACCTAAACCAAAACTTCTCTACACAATCCCTACTGGTCAAAACCCTACTGGTAGTACCCTTTCTCGTGAACGTCGTGAAGCCATTTATAAGATAGCTCAAAAGCATGATTTCCTCATTGTTGAAGATGAACCTTATTATTTCCTTCAAATGGCCAAATACACTACTGATGAAGAACAACGTAAAAAAGATTCTGAACCATTGACTCATGAACAATTCCTTAAATCTCTTGTCTCTTCCTACCTTGAGGTAGATACTGAAGGTAGAGTTATTCGTCTTGATTCATTCTCCAAAGTTCTTGCTCCCGGTACTCGTCTTGGATGGATTGTTGCTCAAGAAGCATTTATTGAAAGATATCTTCGTTTGCATGAAGTTTCCATTCAAGTTCCCAGTGGATTCTCACAATCCATTGTTAATGGATTACTTCAAAGATGGGGTCAAGAGGGATATCTTGATTGGTTGATTGGTCTTCGTAAAGCATATACCATCAAGCGTGATGCAGCATCTGATGCCATTGAGAAATATATTCCCAAAGAAGTCACTGAATTCATTTCTCCCGATGCAGGTATGTTTTTCTGGATCAAATTAGATGCTCGCAAGCACCCCAAATATGAAGAACTCGGAAAAGATGCAGCTGCCGTTGAAAACTATATTTACGAAGAAGGACTCAAATCCGGTGTTCAGTTAATTCCTGGCCATTGGTTCTTAGTCAACGACAAGACTAATCCTCCTCAAAAGGAACTTGTTCAGACTGACGCCGAAAAGAACGCCATTTTCTTCCGTGGTACTTTTGCATCTGTTCCTAAAGACAAATTAGTCAAAGCCATTGAACTTTTTGGTGCACACATTTCCAAGGAATATGGTCTTACCAACTAAATAATACATGTAATTTTACTTCTATTCTCTTTGCCTCCGGCGGCTGGGCTCTGCCCAGACCCCTTGCTCCGCTCCG
>JAJMIH010000079.1:0-57616 GCA_030575175.1 Sugiyamaella novakii
GACTTCGATTGTGTTATTTTTGAACTTTATCTCAAGTTTACAGTGTCCACTCAGAAACTTTGAAGGTAGAATTATTATTGTCATTACTTTTTTCTTTCATAACTGGTTCTTTGCTATCATTTTCCTCTATCTGTTAATCTTTAATTTCTGTTTTTGTTTTGCCCCTGATGCATGGCGTTTTAAATTATTCCTTGTTTTTACATTACTAAAATTATATTGTTTATAACTTCTGTATTACTCTAATATTATCTTTTATTTCTATTCTCCATTCCCTTTCTCTTTTCTCAGACGATATAAGTAAAGACCATTGGCTATGGGAAGACCAATTCGTGCGATGCAGAAGTGGTAACGTAGTTACGGGATAAGATATTTACTTCTTTCTTATCTTATTATACGAATAATAACTGTTTGAGACAGACGTTCGCTTGACTTGTGCTGAACGAAGGGGACCTTAACGACTGTGAGAATAGCTGTTCGACTTGATGGTCAGAATTCGTTCTGTCAATTATAAATATTAGTTTAATAGCAGTAGCATATTTTCGAGAGCGTTACGTAAATATTCGATGGCAGTAGCTGGTGCAGAGAATAGATATAAGTGGTATACATAGATAGATATATGTAGTAAGTGGTGATCGTGTGTTGGACTGCTAGTATATTTAGGGTTTTGAGCGGACTATACTTTTGTCTTAGTGCTTTGCTGGTCTTCGTGCTACTTGAAGCACAATGGCGAAGTACAATACTGCAGTATATTCTCAGGGGGTAATTAGCTAGCAATGTAAGGAGCAGGCAGTAAGGCAGCGTGAATGCAGAGGGAGAAAGAATTGTATGAATATAATTTGTTACAATAATTGACGTGTATGACATAGACGTTAATTCATTTTACTACTAATTGACATAAATAAATATCAGTGGTCCTGTGGACTCAAATAGATAACAATCAAACAATGGAAGATTACAGAGCTAGCCGATAAATTATGTACTAGAATTATCCAAAGAGAATTTTTTCATCTTTGGTCTAAATATTTTTGTATCATTGAAAATATTCTCTATTTACTAACCTGCAGCTTCCCGCAGGATACAGAGAGTACGGAATGAGAGACACTCAGGAATCCCAATAGAAGCAGGATGATTAGTATGGATTGGATAAGCAGTCGAAGAGCCCTGCCTGCAGATAGCGATAAGACAAGGATAGGGTAAGGAAAACATGTATATATCGGACTGTGGTTTGCCGAATTGTATTGAATCAGTAAGCAGGCTGTAGAAGGAGTAGAGATGGTACCAGTTGTAATTGTAATAGGATATGAGAAATGACACAATTATGCTGTTGTGATTAATATACACCGAGTTAAAGTTGGGTAGTGGCTATTGACGGAAGGGTTGGCGGTTTGTTCCGAAGGGTTCGGTTAACTAGCCGACAATATGGGGAAACGAGAGATGATTATAGATTTCTCCGCGCAGCGGAGCCACGGGTCTGGGCGGGGCCCAGCAGCCGGAGGCAAAGTGAAAATAAAATGAAATATTGAGGGCATATACGTTATCTTTGGGTGGTATTGCGGATCCCATTTGTTCGGTATTTAGTTCCCGAAGCTAAGCGATAAGACGGGGAGCGATATCGGCCCGCAAACTGATTTCGAAAGTTTATGCACGGCGTTATAATTTTTCCAGCAATTTTTTACTACGCTTTACGCTTGGTTTGTAAGACTTTTATATTACTAAGACAGATTTATCATTGCTTCGTACATAAATTATAGGAGACATTTAGTTGATTGTCGTATTGTAAAAAGGGTGATTTGTTTGAGTTTAAAATAATCTGATATTATTCAGGAGAGTGAAGTGGATAAAGAGATCAAGTGATTTGTTACTGGTAGAGTAATAGTTAAATAAATATATACATACGAGAGATATTATTACTACAAAATGACTGCTGATCAAATTAAAGGGTCAGCTACTCTTCTTATTCTATCATCAGATATTGTTAAATCTCCTGATCAAGTTCAAAATCAAATTAATAACTTTTCTTCAGAATCACAAATTTTTCATCATCAACTTTTAGAAAGAATTACCACTGGAACTGTAAAGTTGAATTCGAATTTTTATTCTCATATTCATATTGCTGATGGAATTAATAAATCAGTTATTCTTGATCAGAATATTGCTGATTTATTATTTGAATGTGCTAATAATGGTAGTAAATTAACTGGTCAGATTGATAGATCATCTCCACAATCGTCACTTCCGTTAATATTAGCAGGTTATATTGAAAAGGAAGGAGGTTTTGTTAAGCCAGAGAGTGAAAAGATTACATCTGTTCCTTCTTTAGTGGTACCAGTATCTTTAAAGAAAAAAAATGGTAGTAAAGCATCTCTTCCTCAGTTTAAAAGACTTAATCCTTCTACAAATGCAGCATCTTCAATTGTTAAATTAAATCTTGATGATGAAGATGATGATGATGAGCTTATTGATGAAAATGATCTCATGAAAGATGAATCAATTTCTCTCCCACCTGCTATTATACTTCCTGCTAAATGTGATCCTGGCCCAGGTAGAAAACGCCGAAGGGCTTGTAAAGATTGTACCTGTGGTCTTAAAGAATTGGAACAACAAGAATTAGACGAGCAGGAGCAAAGACTTCAAGAAGTTGCGGATAAGAATGTTGTTACTCTAGCATCGGATGATATGGCTGAAATTGATTTTACAGTTCCTGGTAAAGCAGTTGGAGGGTGTGGTAGTTGTGCACTTGGAGATGCATTTAGATGTGATGGATGTCCATATCTTGGACTTCCTCCTTTTAAACCTGGTGAGATTGTTAGCATTGCTGCTTTAGGTGGAGATGATTTGTGAAAAGGTTTCATTTATTATAAAACTATTGATGCTTTCTTCATCAATTCAACTCCCAACGCAGAGGTCATATCTTCTAAAATTTCCATCGCAAATGGTTGAGATTGTGGAGTTAGATCGTGATATGTGACTTTTGTTGATTTTGCACCATATCGAGCATTAAAAATTATTGGTATTTGTTTAAGATCTAATTTGGATAATTTGAGTTGAATATTGAGTTGTTTGCGGTCGAGAGTTCCTGGCATTTTAGCATCAATCACATGAAGAGAAGAATCTGAATCGAAATCATCATCGGCTGATATTTTGCTATAGTCATCTTCATTTTCATCATTTTCATCACCTTCTTCTCTTCCCTTTAAGGAAACATACTTCCTCGTCTCAAGCTTTTTTTTATATCTGTCAATCAGATTCCACTCTATCTCCTGTCCATTATCTCCAAAATCTGGATCAAGTAAATAACTAGGATTATATAGCCCTTTGTACCTCATCTTTTGACAATTGTGAATATAAAACCCCATGTAATAATATTCAAGTTGATATTCAAGACTAAGAGATATTTCTCTTAGTACTGATAATTTACCCAAACCATATGAAGCATAATCAGGATGCCATATTAAATACACACTAGAAACGCATTTTGGTAAAATATCAAGTACACCAATTGCTATTAATTTCCCTTTATGATAATATAATTGATGAAAAGCACCAAATCTATCATTTCCATTCACAAATGGATCAGCACATAAAAATCTTTTAAATCCATCTTCTGTGACTTCATCTTCTTCGTCGTTATGGACTGTAGTTTGATATAATTTATATAATTCAAACTTTTCTTTTGTAAATTTATTTGGCTCAAGTCTCACTTGAAATTGATTTGATAAATCTAATTCTGGTAGGTGAATTGAATCAATTAGATTGAACTTTTGATTATTTTTACCTTTTCCTTTTCTTTCCCCATTATCTTTTTCACCACCTATATACCTGTTAAACCGGTTAACTATCTGACGATGTTCTTTAGTAATTATAAATTTATCTACTTCTAGGCGAATTGTATATTGCGGACAACAACTATGTTTTAAATCTGGCTTATATACATATACACCACTGCGACGAAATCCTCGATCAATTAACGTCTGATAGTTGTCCAGAGTTAATTTTTCTTGTAAATGGAAGCCAAAAGATAAGGAGGTTCCATATCCATCACAGTAACCACAATGGCTACTTTTACGATAAGCACCTGGAGAAACGAACATCATTGTTTGGGGCGATAATGAAAGAGAGTAGGTGAAGCTGTTGGTCCTGTGGTTTGTATGGGCAACGCCTATACAACAAAAACTATCAGTTATAGGCAATTATTCTCTGATACAGTGCTGTGTCATGATTCCACTGGATTGGTGGCCTCTACCACGGAAAACATTTACGACGTTTAAAGCTTTTGAGATCCCGATACCTATTTTAAAATATATAATCAGATATGTATATATTTCAGAAAGAACCATATTCCTGTTCAATATTAGTTTTAAATCACATGATATAACCCCGATATAACAATTTATGTTTACATTAATAATGTATGCGATCGTTAATTCACCTTCACCTAATCTCCCTCTTAGCCGTCAATTATACACTACTACGCCGACTTACGATGTTTTTGGTTCAGGAAGTTGATACCAGAAAGTCGAAAAGCTCTACCTCCAGAAATTATTCTGGAGCTGTTCAAACAAATGCCTTTGGTAGAAAGCAAAGAGCAGCGGTAGCTGCTGCTGTATCAGCTGCTTCAGCAGAAAGTACTGCATCACCAGCTAAGATTCGAGCAATAAACAAAAGGCTTGCTGAGCTGGAGCGGGAAAATTATCATGAGAATATCAAAATTGATATCCCTAAAAGAGGATTAGGGGAATTAATAGGAGGACAAAAGACAGGAATGACGGCGGCATCGCGAAAAATTCTTGGATCCAAGAAGACACTAGCGAATCATTTTGACGATGATGCTGCGTCTACGAAGTTGTATTTGGATGTAGCTGCTTCAGGGTCAGTATATCCATCGAGGGCGATGTGCAGTATTTGCGGGTATTGGGGGAAGATTACATGTATTCGATGTGGGGCTAGATATTGTGGAAGGGCATGCGAGGAGACTCACCGAGAGACAAGGTGTTTAAAGGTTTATTCGTAGAAAGCTCGCGGAGCGAGCACAACGGGTCTGGGCAGCGCCCAGCCGCCGGAGGCAACACCGGAGCGGATGAGAAAGAAGAGGACGAAGTTTTATTTCTTTACTAAGAAGGAGTCATAGTTAAGGACAGCGTTTAAGAGAACTGAACAACCGTCAGCTATTTCTTCTGGTTTGGTATATTCGACAGGATTATGACTGATGCCATCTTTGCTGGGGACAAAGATCATCGATGTTGGGACGACTCTGCTGGTATTACAAGAATCATGACCAGCTCCAGATACGATGTCGATGATATTGTCATTTCCAACTACATCTATAGCAGCTTGACGAACGGAATTTATAGTATTTTTATTGAATTGAACTGCTGGAGATTCATATAATCGTTCAAAGATGACATCTAGAGGTTCTTTGGTTGTAGTACCATTTCCTACAATGGCTATTTGATGGAATTCTTCACGAACTTCTTTCTCAATTAAAGCTAATTTTTCATCTTTTTTGTTTCTTAAATCAAGAGTGAATGTGACTTGATTTGGAATAACATTTACACTACCAGGTTCGAGAGTTAGAATTCCAATGGATGCTAATCCATTATGCTTTTGAGCGATTTCGTTTGCTTTAACCATCATCTTCGAAGCAGCCAATAAGGGATCTTTTCGTAGATTGAAGGGAGTGGTTCCAGTATGTTGAGCTCTGCCTTGGATGGTGACTTTGGTCCAGGTGAGAGCTTGAACGCCAGTCAGAACACCAATTTTCTTATTTTCGCTTTCAAGAATTGGTCCTTGCTCGATATGAAGTTCAAAATGAGCAGCAATGGGATTTTCTTTATATGAAGCGGGAGTCTTACCTAGGTATCCAATTCGCTTAAGTTCATCTTTTACGTTTAATCCAATTGGTTCGATAACAGATTCCAATTTATAAGCATGCTCGAGTTCGACATTTCCAGCCCAAACTGATGAAGCCATCATGCTCATTGGAAATCTTGCTCCTTCTTCATTAGTCCAGCTAATAACAGCGATTGGATTGTTAGGAATATATTTGTTATCATTTAAAGTTTGAATAACTTCCAAACCGGATAAGACACCTAAAATACCATCATAACGGCCACCGGTTGGTTGAGTATCGAGATGAGATCCAATAGCGATTGGAGGACCATCAGTTTTTCCAGGATAGATGGCAAATATATTACCTATTTCATCGATTTTGATGGAACATCCAGTATTTTCTGCTTGTTGTATGAACCAATCACGGACTCCTTTATCTTCGTCTGATAAGGCCAATCTACAGACGCCTGTTTCAGTAGGATGAGGACCCCATATTCCTTTAGCACCGAAACTTTGAGCGGTGTTATGGATGTTATTTAATAATCTTTGATTGTTGATTTTCATTTTAGTGAGGAGAGTAAGATAGAGTGTAATGTGATAATAATAGATAAGAGCAATATATGAATTAATAAGTGTGGAGAAGGAGAATATACGGGTAGTTCGTTATTTATATAATAACTAAAGGTGGGGAAGATTGATTTGGGGTTATATATAAATAAATTTAAGAGCGGAGAAAGAATTAGTTTTTCGCGACGAATTTCCTATTTAAGAGCCAGGGGGATAGAGCGTTTATCTTATCGAAGATTGCCGCGCAGTCGGTTGATCCGATAAAGATAAATTTGACATTGCGATAAGGATAAGGAGTTCCATACCCGATATCAGTGGATAACACTTAATTCTGAAGAAATAAAGCTAAGCAATCAGAAGTTAAATATTTAAAAAAAAATAACAAAAGACGAAACTTAGAAGCTACTTCTTACGAAAGGAAGTTGTGAGATATATGAGGAATGAATCTTCGAAATGAGACGATTATTTGCAAAAAAAGTAGAGAAATAATGAGCGAAACTGGTAAATGATAGAGTTCTCCCCATTATATCAACTTATGGAATATTTTTAGAAATCAGTTTAACCATGGATCAGGGGAGAGATAAGATGAATGTGGTGTAACGTTATGTCCGTAATTGCCTAATTGGCGAGAACAATAGAATTGAAATGTTAGGGTTGTCAGATAAGAAGCGCCGCCCTGCACCCAGACATAAACCTCAATACTTAACAACAAAAAGTGGCGGTTATAGCGAATATAGGGGGTTTTACCGGGGGATTAATTTTCACCAATACTAGTGGTATGATGATAAAACTTATATCACCATATTCTTAGAAGAAAACTGAATTGACTGGTACTAATATGAATTATTTACTTAAATACGAGCATAGGATTCTGTGAATTAGTTATTACATACCGGCCTGACAATCATTTCCCTACCCAACAATTTATGGGGCTAATAAGCCGCGTGTCCATTTAAGTCCCTCCGGTCGTTTAACTTCTCATCGTTCGTATTGCTCGCTTAATTTCCTTACCCACAACCTCTCGTATATTAAGTCCCACTAATGGCTGATAATCCTACGCGATCCACCCCCGTGCGGCAATTTCAGGAGAAACTTAGCCTCGACCCTTAAAAAGGTGTAGTATGGAAAAAACGTTGAGTTGAGAGTATATAAGCTGCAGAGTGTTTCGCGGAAAAAAACACGAACATTCGTTGAGCTGATCTGTGGAAATTTGGAAATTTTCTTTTTTATATTTGATACAAATTTAATAATAGGAAGAAGAAGCAGAATCATATAGGAGACTATTTTATTTCTATCCACGTTTGCTCTTATCTTTTTAATTTCATCCTTCATTCTATGACTTCAGTACTTCACAACGCAGTCCCCGCTGCTTCTTCATTTGGTGAAACTTTTTCATCAGTATCTTCTTATGCCCCAGATTTGAATATTATTGAAAAATTATGGGCCGCTTATTATGTCTATATGTCAAATGACATTTTAGCTACCGGATTAATGCTTTTTGTTGTCCATGAACTACTCTATTTTGGTAGAAGTTTACCATGGATTATCATCGATTGTATTCCTTATTTCCGTAAATACAAAATTCAAGATTCAAAAGAACCCGACTTTAAAGAACAATGGGAATGTATGAAATCCGTCTTGTTATCTCATTTTATGGTTGAAGCATTACCTATCTGGGGATTCCATCCTATTTGTGATTATTTAGGAATTCAAATCGGGGTTCCTTTCCCAGATGTAAAAACAATGGCTATTCAAATCAGTGTTTTCTTTGTTTTTGAAGATGCCTGGCATTATTGGATGCATAGAGGTTTACATTATGGACCATTCTATAAATACATTCATAAACAACACCATCGTTACGCAGCTCCATTTGGAATGGCTGCTGAATATGCTCATCCAATTGAAGTAGCCCTTCTTGGTGTTGGTACAGTAGGAATTCCCATTTTCTGGGTTATTTTGACCAGAAATTTGCATATGTTTACTGTATATGTCTGGGTAGCACTTCGACTTTTCCAAGCTATTGACGCTCATTCCGGTTATGAGTTCCCTTGGTCTCTTCATCATTTCTTACCATTTTGGGCTGGTGCTGACCATCATGATGATCATCATAGATATTTCCTTGGAAATTATGCCTCTTCATTTAGATGGTGGGATGCTCTTCTTAACACTCATCCAAAGACTCAACGTCCTAAGAAGCAAAAGCTTAATTAATTTTATAGAAGTAATTGTGTAATATAATAATTGATAGACAGACTTTGGTCTCTGCCTCCGGCGGCCGGGCTCTGCCCAGACCCGTAGCTCCGCTCCGCGGAGGAAATATCAGCATCTCTCATTTATCCCTGAGGTACTGAATAATCAACATCTACAAGCTGCTTTATACATCCATCGTTTCCAAGATGAACAATTAGGTTGTCTTCAACCCACTCAGTTCCGTTAGGAAGCGAATTGCCTCTCAGAAGAAGCTGTCCTGATCGATCCGACGACTTGTAGTTCCGGAAATCGCGAAGCTTGACTTCAAGACACGGTAGAGGAGGTCCAAAGTGAATCCATCGGGCAGGGTTACTGGTGCGGTAATCGTAAAGCCCAGTTTGTGCAATTGGACTCAGAGAAAGAGTTGTATTTAAAGCATGGATGAAATATGCTCCAGACAATACTCGCACAGTGTTTGTATCTTCTGTACTTATACCAACCCCTTCTTCATATTTACCAGAATGAATTAGTCGCAAAGAACTGAGCTCTGCTAGAATAGCCGATTTGGGAAGATTTCCCTGTGAAAGTTGACTTTTCGCTCGATAGTAACGGATTGAATTAACAATGTTTAAATCATCGTAAAGGAATGCAAGTGATCGAGTGATAGAATCTTCAGTAATCATAATTGTCGGCTTGATATCCGATATCAGCTTCAATGGGTGATAGATAATGTTGTGGGGGTCTACAAAGATTAATTTTGAACCCGTTACTAATGAGCTGAGTTGAAGTATAAAATTGTACCCACTAAATTGTGAGTTATAGGTGAGTATTTTATCTTTCGTGGACCACTGTTGGGAACTGGGAATTGATTTAATTTGTGACGCAATGGAAGATACAATACATTTGTTAGTAAAGCATGCTATTTTTGTTGATGTAGTTATATTATTGTTTGAGATGGTGGTGGAAGGGTTGTTAGCATTTGAAAATTTGTTATGTTTACTCTTAGTTGCTGGTAACTCTTTTGACGTGTAGACGATCTTCAGTGGATCCTCTGAAATTTTCGGTAGTTCCTTAATGTCCTTGGTAATTGTTGATTTCGAACCCGAGACGAGATCTGGCCACAGAATATATTGTTTGACATGAGATGGAAGTACTTTTTTCGCTTCATCATCAAATACTTTGCCATTCACAGATACAATAGTTGTCAACCGAGAAAGTCCATCAAATCGAATTTTATCTAAAATAGACCCCGAGCTAATAAGAATTTCCGGATCAGCTAGTTCTATCGATTCATTCAAACCCTCTTCATCAGTATTTTCAATATCATGAATAAATACTGCTGAAAACCCATATAAAGAAGCAGCAAAGAAGCAAATAATTGATTCAAGGCTACTTCCAAGTGCGATAACGACATGTTTATTCGTCTTCGGAGTAGTTGGAGGGATCGATGGATTACCACCTGTCCATGATTTGAACGATTGGCCAATACCATGAACTAAGCTGTTTAATTCGTCAATTGACAAAGGAACTTCAATAAAACTTCCAAAAACTCCACTACCATCTGATACGGCAGTTGCCATCGGAACATTTGTTTTCAACATCAATTTCCAGACATCCAAAACAGTACCATCTCTGGTGGTATAGCTGGTAGTACCGTCGCTATCTCCAGCAATTGATAATCCCGATATCAATTGTTTTCCATGAGGGCTTATCTTTGATCTGTAAATAGCCGTTTCGGCAGGCAGCCGAATATTGGCTATTGAGCTCTGCTCTTTAAGAAAGTACTCATTAATATCTGGATAAGAAGGATATAAGTAAGAGAATGCTAGAATGCCAGTCAACAATAGAATTAGCAGAACAGATATTGTTTCTGAGTTTACGAAATAATCAATCGAGTATTTCGACATTTATGTTTGTTAATTTTGCTGTCTGAAATGGCCACTATTTTCTGGCTGGATCAAATGTTAGCTGATCTTGCTTGATGAACTGGTGAAAGAAATTGGACCCTGAATCATGCATATCAAAATGTGGTGGTTATCAGGTAGCTTGCTGGAGTATACCTGTTTGACGGTATGATATATAAAAACGGGTTGCCCCATAAGTGTAGCTAAAAATATATAGCTAAAAATATATAGTTTTATCTCTTATATTGATTTTCAATTATTTTGACCTTTCTATTGAGAGGTCAAGTATGGTAGTTCAGATTAATCACGTGATTAGTTAAGGTGTGCACCCGCGTTGGCGGCTGTAAGGTCAAGCGATGAAGTTGATCTGAAATGTCAACAAACATTATTGTGAAGGGAATCAAGAAATCATTGACTATGAATTCAATGATGGGGTCAGAAGAGCAGCAACTGCGAGGCGAGTTACAGGCAGCCTCTCGGAAATTGAGTAACCGAGGGTTGTATCAAGCAGCAAAATGGTAGGTAGCCTTCGCGGAGCGGAGCAACGGGTCTGGGCGGAGCCCAGCAACCGGAGACATAGAGTGGGAAGCTAACGGAAGTCACAGGACTGCAGAGGCAGTAAAAGGTATGGCAATTGAAAAGGAGGAAAGGAATAAGAGAGAAAAGATAAAACTTCCCGAAGTTTTGCAGAGAGATGATTTATCCGATGATTTTGTCTTGGCCAAGTCGTATTTTGATTGTGGAGAATATGCCAGATGTTCGTTCGTCTTGGAATCATGCAGTGAACCGGAGGAGAGGTTTTTAAGATTGTATGCAAAATATATTTCTGGTGAAAAGAGAAAAGAAGAGGATCATCAGGGGATACTTAGCGCACAAGATCACAGTGGAGATGCTGGTAAAGGGCGAAGTGTGGAACCAAATAAACAGATTGAAACGATTCTTAGTGAGTTGGAAGGAATGGATGGTTGTGAAACAGATGATCCATTCTTATTATACCTTGTTGGAATAGCCCATCGTCAACAAAGAAATGATAAGGTAGCTATTACTCGGCTATTACAGTCATTAAACTTATTCCCCTATAATTGGAGTGCTTGGCAAGAACTTCTTTCATGTATTCCGACAATTGATGAATTATCTGATATAGCACCTAAACTTCCGAATCATATTATGGCCAAAATTTTCCTTGTATTTGCACAGCAGGAACTTTTCCAACAAGATTCGCAAGCTGATTTGCTGTTAGATTTACTTAAAAAAGTCTTTCCCAATTTCCTATTTCTCGACGTTCAAGCAGCATTATTTAATTACCACAGTCTTAATTACACTGATTCAGAACGTCAGTTTGAGCAAATTCTTACTAAGGATCCTTATCGATTAGATGATATGGATATGTATTCGAATATCTTGTATGTGATGGAAAGAGGACCAAAACTAGCATTTCTTGCGCAGTTGGCGAATAATACTGATAAATTCCGACCCGAAACTTGTTGTATTATGGGTAACTATTACAGTTTAAAATCACAGCATGAAAAGGCTGTTGTATATTATCAACGGGCATTACTTCTCGATCGGAATTGTCTAAGTGCATGGACTCTTATGGGTCATGAATTTATAGAACTGAAAAATACACACGCTGCGATCGAATCTTACCGTCGAGCAGTTGATGCTAGTAATAAAGATTATCGAGCATGGTATGGACTTGGACAGGCTTATGAAGTTCTTGATATGCATTACTATTCACTATATTATTATCAACGTGCAGCAGCTTTAAAGCCCATGGATGTTCGAATGTGGCTAGCGCTCGGACATTGTTTTGCTAAACTCAAACGATATAGCGAAGCAATAAAGGGGTATAAACGAGCTCTTCAAGTGTCCGGTATGGAGCCGAGTATTCTTTTGAATGTTGCACATCTTTATCTGCAGCTTAAAGATACTGATAATACCGAATTATTCATGAAGTTATGTGTTGCGGAGGAAGTAAACGAAGGAGTGGTTGAGGCTACATGTCAAGCTCGAATATGGCTGGCCAAGCTTGAAAAGGACAGAGGTAATTGGTCTGCAGCCCATGACTATGCGGAAGGAGTGACTCGTGGGGAAGGAGGGAGTTCAACTGAGATAGCAGAGGCCCAGGCTATTATTCGTGAAATGCGGAATCATATTCAACCAGGAAGAGCTACTGGTGGTGCTTCATTCGAATAGTGACAAGAGAACCACCGGTACTTCATTTGGCTGGTGCCTCTGGCAACCCAGCATACACTTGTGCCGTAGTTTTCCATGTTTACATATATGTATGCAGATTATAATAACGACTTAATGACTAGAGTACATCAAAATAACATCTACAGATCACCTACATCGGGATACTCCAAATCAGCATTATCTTCCGCCCAATTTACCCAATTTTTGAGGAATTTGGTGGTAGATATTGTCTCCATATCACCAATAACGCATAGATGTCTACGAGGACGTGTTATTGCTACATTAACCCTTCGCTGTTCAGATAGGAATCCAATTTCTTTCTTCTCATTACTTCTCACTAATGTCATGATAATCGCTTCTTTTTCACGACCCTGGAAACCATCCACAGTAGATATTTCAATACCAGGATATATTCCTGATAAGAGAGTTTTTAAAAATGTCACTTGTGCGCTATATGGGGAAATAATTCCAATATCTGTTTCATATAGTCCTAATCTCAACAAATTCTCAACATATTTCTTGACTAAATAGGCTTCATTCGGATTCAGTCGACTTTGGTTTATATCAGTTCTAGTACATTCAGAATCTGAAGGGATTGTTTCATTAAAATCACCTCCTTGAGTATCGAGCCACACGACAGGCGATTCTAAAACTGAAGCGTCGGCATCTGATGTCTCGTTATCGTGTTCTCGAACGTTCGGAAGATCAGATAACAACCTATCTGCAACGGATTTGTCAGCTCGTAATTTACCTTCATAAAGCTGTTTGGATGGGAAGCTCATAATTTTTGTATTCATACGATATTGAATTGATAAAAGTCGTTTAATTTTGTCACCATGAATTTTCATTAATCTATCAAATATGGTGGTTTCTAAAATACCTTTGTGTTTAGAATCTTTTGTTTTCACCGTAGGAGGCAATTGCTGATTATCACCAGCAATTATCAACCTCTTAACACTATTGCACATCATAATTGGAATCCAACATTGAGGCTCTAAGGATTGAGAAACCTCATCAATAATAATAGTATCAAATATTGGACGTCCACTCGCTTTAATTGCCTCTCGCACGCTTCGTGAACCTGCTCCATGAAGTGTTGATACAACTACTTGGGCTTCCAAAATTAGACTGCTGACTACAGATTTTTCGCGGATTCGATATTCCCTTCGAAGTTCTCGTACCTCACCATAAATAGCTTTTCGCTCTCTACCATTACGAGTTTTCGAAATCTTGCGGAAATTTTGGTCTATTTCGTCTCTAATTCCCCTCACAATTTGACCTCTATCGCTATTTTTTGACACAATTTCTAACGAATGAATAAGATTTGATTGCAATAACCTTGCTGGATGACCTAATCTCAGCAGTTTATCACCTTTGATATGACCATGGAGCCTTTCTAAGATATTATCAACGGAAATATTTGATGGGCCACATACTAGAACTCTTTCACCCCTGGCCACTAACTGACGAATAATCTCAATCAAGGTATATGTTTTTCCTGTTCCGGGAGGACCATGAATAACAGATAATTCATTTTGGAGTGAGAATTTCACTGCTTCTATTTGAGGAGGATTTAATGTTGGGTCTAAGATTTCAATTTCTGATGGAGAGGAGGATGATGCGTCACTTACAAAAACTTTATATGGCTCTAATTGTCCTAATAATACATTAATTAGATGAGAAGGAGAGCTACTTATACTCTTTGCTAGATCTTTTAAAGCATATTCCATTCTACGATAAGTTGCTGGATTCGATAACTGAGCAATCCATACTCTACCATCTAAGTTGGCAGTGGATGACTCATATTTATCATCTACAGCAACTGATATCGATTTATTTGTAACTTTAGTCACTACTGCTTCGATATAATCAGATGGTTCCGTCGACTTAGCAGATTTAACGCTCGACTTAGATTTCGATTGTGTTTTAGAGGAGCTTGATTCAATCTTAATATTATCACCTATACGAATGTTTCCAGAATCCAATTGTTGATTATCTTGATAAATGGCAGGATCCGGGACTAATTCTAAGATAGTTTTGGCCCCTAAACCTGTTCTCATTGATCCAACGATGAGATTTAATACTGCCAATCCTTTTGCTTCGAGTTTCTTAGGGGATAATGTCTCTAATAGTTTTGCAGTCTCATCTATATCTATTGATTTTTCATGGCGAAGAGAGTCGATGAAGGTTTTCACAATAGGAGGGAATGAAGATTCATCTTCACCGGCGGGAGTATCTGCCTTATCTTGGTCAGGGACTTCCACTGTTTTCAAAATACTTTTGGTCTGAATCTGATCATTTCCCTGATTTTTTTCCATGACGAATATGGGATATAAGGGTCAATGGTATCAAAGGTATAATCGGCAATCAAAGTTAATAATTGAAAAGATAGGTCTGCATTACCACCAAAAGTGGAATATTTTTTACTTTGGATATGGCTGTAGCTGTATTACCACCACTCGTCAACAAAATCGATAAAGCAATATACCAATAATATATGGGTCAAATAAGACCAATAAAATATACCACTCAATTCAATCAACTGAAAGTCCAATATCTCTCATTGTCGTTTCAAATTAGACATTTATTGTATTGATTTATTCTTATATCAGTATGCCTCCCAATTAAGATGTTTCACAAAATGTGGTTTTTATGGGTATAGATACACCAACTACTTACTCGCTGACGGGTTACTGACTCCGATTGACATAGGTTTCAGGCAGCACATCTCGGGGCTTTAGCATACATATGCAGGGTCTGTATCGATCCTCACCTCAGAAAATCTCATATATTGCAAGATAAAAGCTGACTGTCAGTAATAACCACAAACAATTGCAATAGCTCAGAGTTTGGATCCCGTAGGTGCTAATCGGACTTATTACGCGAGCACTAAACAGGCAACTATATTCGCAATATTATAGAAAGAAAGATGAAGCATTTAGCAAAGAAAGATTAATAAATTAGTGAGTGCTTACGTTGTATATGTAACATGGGCGTTAGATGTGACCATAAACAGGCGTATATTTGGTAACTCGGGAATGACGCTCATGAAAAGAATTGGGGTAGGTGTTTAGAGATGAAGAAGCGACCAGGAGGATCACCGAAAGTAAAATACTACTCAATTAAGCATATAAATTAAAACAATAAACCGAATAGAGAATTAAAGAACAACCAAAGAAAATAAAATAAACAAATAAAATGGCCTTCGTCACAGATGTCAAATAGATAAAAATCATAACAACTTTAAGAGTAATCACTCTAGGAAGATATCAATTTCATTTATTAATCAATAAGTTGATACGATGCATTCTACCATCACTTTTGATCATATTTTTGGCTTCTTTTGTAAGTAATTCATTCTCGGCAGAAAAATTTCATGTGATGCCCCTGGCCATTAACGTGCCAATGGGAGGAAATGATGGGTGTTGGATAAAATGTAAACTAAACTTATACCAATACTCCGGCAGAATTTATCGATAATGGATAACTTTTTAATAAAATTGCGCTCCTCTGCCAGTTAGCATATGAACTCATTTTATGCATATTCTGCATTAAAGGCATATCAGATCCGCATATTTTTCCAAAAATCGTCATCAATATCAAGCATAATTGATGACCTGAAGAGTATTTGAGAATAGTGCTGCAAATGGTGACTCGAATCTCAGGTTACCCACGAGGAAGTGGGGAATAGATCAATGATTTCCTTTTGATGATTATTACAGTTAAAGCGCTTGGTGATCGGGACAAAACATATTAAAATTCAATTCGAGCAAGATCTGTTCGTGAACTAGATAAATCCAGGCTCAAAATGTTCTCACTTACGGCCAATTTTTAAATATTTATTCTCTCACCAGTTCTTACCATGGCCCTGCATGAGCTTCTTCTATTGTAGAATATTTTGCTTATCGTTAAAATATCAGAAACCCTAATACACTTCAATATCAAATTCAATCTGATCTCTTCACATTATACTCATATCATTAGCACTTACTGCTAACATTTTTATTTATTTTATTTATTTAATAACGAGATGTCTCGTCCTTCTATTGGATCTTTCCTACCGAAGCCAAAAAATGTTGAAAAAGAAGCTCCTCGATATGCCGAGGTAGAGGATAATGACGGTACGACCATAACTGGTACTTCCAGTTCGTCTGTAATTATCAGAAATCTACCCACTGCTGCAAACCAAAAGTCATCAAAAACTTTAGCGCTTCAAACAGATGACAATGGTAGAATCGATTACAGCGGTGTAATAGCAAAACAGGGTCATAGCTCTAATCGCATCATTCAAACTTCATACACTGACTTAATTCCTCTAAGACAACGAGCCAGAGCAGGAGAAATAAGCCTTGAAAGACCTACAAAAGATCAGGTTGACCTTAATACTCAAAAAACAAAAGCCGCTATTGAAAAAATCATCTCTGGTAAGGTGGAATCTTCTCGGCCTCAGTCAATTGTTAAGCGAGCAAATGAACCAACCTACGTAAGATACACACCAGCAAGTGCAACATCCGATGGGTCTGGTCCAAAACAACGAATCATAAAAATGGTGGATGTGGCGCAAGATCCGTTAGCACCACCAAAATTTAAACATACGAAAGTACCTGGAGGTCCCCCATCTCCACCTCCTCCAGTATTAAGATCTCCACCAAGGAAATTAACTGCTAAAGATCAAGAGGATTGGTATATTCCACCAAGTATTTCTAATTGGAAGAATCCAAAAGGTTTTACTATTGCATTGGATAAACGAGTAGCAGCCGATGGTAGAGGATTACAAGAAGCTCATGTTAATGATAATATGGCAAAATTGACTGAAGCACTGTCTGCAGCAGATCGAAGTGCTAGAGAAGAAATTAGACAAAGATCTGCTATGCAACAAAAATTAGCAGAACGACAAAGTGCTGCTAAAGAAGAGAGGTTGAGGATGTTAGCTCAGCAAGCTAGGGAGGAAAGAGCTACAGTTAACGCAAGTAATGCGAGTAACACAAGGAATTCTCGTGATAGATCAGAAGACGCTTCTAGGAGTCCATCACTTCCAAGAAGGAGAAGGTCAGTATCGGAATCTAGATCAAGATCACCACGGTCTTCATCCCGTCATGGTCGTTCACCATCTCCAGTTACCGCTGCTGAAAAAGAGCGTGCGCGAATCCGTGTGGAGCGTAGAAGAGAAGCTGAAAAAGAATTACGAATGTCTAGAATGGGTGCTGAACGTAAAGTTAAATTGCTTGCTCGTGAAAATGATAGAGATATATCTGAACGAGTAGCACTCGGTATTGCCAAACCAACCAAAGCAACGGGAGAATCTCAATTCGATGCTCGTTTGTTTAGTCAGACATCTAGCTCTGGTGGGCTTGGTGGTAGTGGATATAGTGAAGATCAAGTTTATGATAAATCCCTTTTCTCTGCTCAAGAGGCAGTTCGATCTATTTATCGTCCTCGTGGTAATACCGATAACCTTGATGATGAAGGCGAGATGGATCGTATTAACAAAGAAAAGCGCTTCGAAGGTCTCGGTGTTCGTCCTGGTGAAGAACCTACTGCAAGCCGTGAAGGGCCTGTGGAGTTCGTCAAAGACACCGATGATGATCCCTTTGGAGTCAATCAAATGGTGGACCAAGTGAAGAAAAACACAAAATACGGTCTAAACTAATGGTGACCGCCTTCTGCCTGCATACACCTACCGACCGGGTTCTACCCGGGCCTGTTTCTTTGCGATAATTAGCTGTTTATATCATAAATAAATTATTAACTATTTCATTACTCATAAAGATCCTCCTGTTCAATTTCCTCTCCGTCATGGTCGGAGAACGGAGGCTCCACCTCTTCGGCTTCATTAAATCCTGCCAATGCACTTGAGCCAGTAGCAGCCCTCTGTTCAGCGATAGCTTTTTTATTTCTGGCAATAGTAGCTTGTTCACACTTTTTGATCGTCCCGCTTACTCGCCCTACCTTTATTACCACATTATGCCCCTCAATCTGACTGATATACGTCAAAGCGGCCCATACCAGTCGGAAATGCTGCCGAGTAACTCGTACTATCCCAGTACATGTCACCGGTGAGAAATATTTCACTGCTATTGTTGATGCTACTACTCCTATCCCATAATCGCCAAAATTTAGCTCAATCGAATCTCGAATAACTCGATTCAGTACTCGAGCATTCAGATTTTTTATGGTTGGCTGTCTTAGCAATCGAGCATTCTGCTTTGACGAATTATTTTGATAATCGGTCAATAAATCAGGATTCAGTATTTCAAATGCAAGATATCTGGTTTTTAATCTGACCATAGCGTTATTGTGATTGTAACAACTCTTTGACGAAGAGTATATCACTGATACTCAACTTCCCGAAATTTCAGTGAGCCGCTCATGTTGGACATCAAAGCCGCACTTTCTGGTTGAGGAGGCCCCAATTGTATGAGGATTTACACATCATCTTTGATATTTTCTATACAGATATTACTAATTTTTAAAAATCTCAACTTTAAGAACCGCTACCCAGCTTTGTTGGGCTAGTTGTAATTGTGGTATTGCCACATAAGCCATCATCATGGGTCGCAAAAAACGTTTAGCACCGGAACTGACTAAGTATTATCGGTACCGGCATGATTTATTCTCATTGTTTGACGAAGGGATCAAACTGACAAATGAGCAGTGGTATAGCGTAACTCCAGAACCTGTGGCAGTTACTACTGCCAATTATATTTCTGAGAGGTATCCTTTGGCGACAACAGTTGTTGATGGCTTTGGTGGGGCTGGTGGGAATACTATTCAGTTTGCATACAGTGGATATTTTCAGGATGTGTTTTATAATGATTGCAATTCTACGAATACCGACCTAGCTCTTCACAATTCTGAGATTTATGATGTATCAGAGTGGATTTATTTTTTGACAGAGGACTTTTTTGATCTGACGAAAGGTGATTTCTTTGAGGAGAAAGGAAGTGACGACAATATGAATACCAGCGGTTCAACAGAATCATCAAATTCTGATAAATCAATTGTAATTTTTGCCAGTCCACCGTGGGGAGGGCCGTCGTATACCTCTAACAAAGTGTGGGACCTGGCGACAGCCGAGCCTTCGGTGTTTGACATTGTGAGGCATAGCAGGACTATAACAAATCAAATCTGTCTGTTTCTACCGAGAACATCGAATTTGGATCAGATATCTGAGTTAGCAGAGGATGATGAGGAGATATTTGTGGATTATGTGTTTATGTCGGGACGTTGTAAAGGAATGCTTGTGTTTCTGGGATGTCCTCCGCGGAGCGGAGCAACGGGTCTGGGCAGAGCCCAGCCGCCGGAGGCATAAACGTTAGTTAACTAATATATTATTTGGTAAATTATCTAAGAGAAGAATTACAATTTCTCCTTAAAGGCCTTTTCGAGGGCGATGATAGCGTCAGAGATCTTAGATGGCTGAATACCACTACCTTGGACAGTAGCACCTTTACCACCACTACGACCGCCAACAATTTTTGCAACAGAGGAGCCTAAATCAGTGGCAACAATTCCAGATTTGGAAGCATCTTCTGCGATGTAACAACCATGGGCAACTTTGTCTTCGTTGTCATCAGCAGCAAAGAGATAGACGGATTTATCGGAGAGCTTGGTTTTGACGTAGTTGATGGTTTCAGTGAGAGCCTTGGAATTGGCAGTGACTCCTTGGATACGAGCGACGAAATGCTTGGCATGCTCATTTTCTTTGAAGTGGTTGGTGACGGTATCAAGGATTTTCTTTGCTTCAGCTTTATGCTTGGCTTTACCTTCATCAGTGATCTTCTTTTGAATTTTAGTGAACTTATCATTGAGGGAGTTTTTGGAGATAACTGAAACTGATAATTGTTTGAGTTCAACAGAGAGAGCTTTAGCTTTAGCTTCTTTTTCTGGGCCAATAGGGAGAGAATCAAGGTGGTTAAGTTGAGCATCAAATTCAGCAGCGAATTTTTGAACTTCATGGGCAGTATTGCCGGTAACAGCAACAATACGTCTAATACCTTTGGCAATACCACTTTCTTCAATGATAACTAATTCTTTAATTTCACCAGTTTTGGCGACATGAGTACCACCACAGAATTCAACAGAAACTTTTGACCATTTTTCATTGGTAGGATCGGTAAGAAGCTCTTCAACTGGGACACCAACGCTGACTACTCGGACTGGATCGGGGTAGGTCTCACCGAAAACAGCACGGAGACCGTTGATTTCCTTAGCCTTAGCAAGGCCAACATCTTTAGTATAAACAGTGGCATTCTTCTTAATATATTCGTTTGAAATATCTTCAATCTGTTCGATTTCTTTAAGAGAAGCAGCAGATTTATGTGAAAAATCAAATCGAAGTTTTTCAGGATTAACAAGTGAACCCTTTTGATCAACTCCATCACCAAGAACCTCCTTAAGAGCATAATTAAGAATATGAGTACCAGTATGATTGTTACGAATAGGCCATCTTCGAAGTTCATCATAACCAACAATAATAGAATCACCAACTTTCAACGCACCATATTTAATATAACCAGTATGAAGAACATGACCAGCATAAACTTGAACATTCTCAACATCAAATTCTGATTCTCCATCAATTATAATCTTACCAGTATCATACTCTTGACCACCTTGTTCAGCATATAAATTTGTTTTATCAAGAAGAATACCAATTTGAGTATTTTCAGGGAATTCAGAAGTGGATTTTTTAAATCCATGTGAACCACCACCATAAATGGCAGTAATTTTAGCATTATGAACATCGCCAGTTTCATACTTGAAAGAATCATCAGTAATTGGTACTTCATCTTTACGAGTCTCAAGTTCGGCTAAAGCATGAACATCCAATTTAACCAATTGCTCCTTGCCAGAAGAATGTTTACCACCTTTTGAAGCTTCTTTTGATTCCAATCTAGCTTTTTCAAACTCTTGTTCATCAATATCAAGACCAGCTTCTTCAGCCATTAATCTAGTCAAATCCACTGGGAATCCATAAGTATCATATAATCTCCAAACATCCTTTCCATTAAGGAATTTTTGTCCATTACTAACTGCTTGATGGGCGTATTGTTCGAATAACTTCTCTCCTCTATCCAAAGTTCTTGAAAACGACTCCTCTTCTTCATTAAGAATTTCAAAGATATCATCAGTATTTTTGGTTAATTCAGGGAACATATCTCCAACTTGATCAATTAAAGTAGGAGCCAATTGAGAGAAAAATTTACCAATTGGTGCATTAAACTTCTTACGAACATAACGTGCTCCACGTCTTAAAATACGTCTTAAAACATATCCTCTACCATCATTATTTGGTACTCCACCATCAGCCAATGCAAATGTTAAAGTACGAACATGATCAGCAACCACTCTATAAGCAGTATCAACACCATCTTTATCTTCAGACCCAAATTTACCAGTGTAATCTCTGGCACCAGTTAATTCTTGAATCTTTGCAAACAATGGTAAAAATACATCAGTATCATAATTTGAAGATTTATCTTGTAAAACAGATACCAATCGTTCAAATCCCATACCAGTATCAATATGTTTCGCAGGTAAAGATCTTAAAGAACTGTCTGGTTCCCTATTATATTGTATAAATACAATATTCCAAATCTCCAAAACATTAGGATCATCCATATTAACCAAATGAGCAGCATTTCTACCTCCAATACGATCATAATGAATCTCTGAACAAGGACCACAAGGACCTTGATCTCCCATTTCCCAGAAATTATCCTTATAACTACCTGGTAGAATATGATCTTCAGCAACTCCTCTATCCAACCAAATCTGCTTCGCTTCTAAATCAGGCTCCAGTCCTGATTCTTTATCACCACCAAAATAAGTAACATACAATCGATCACTATCAAGTCCATAAACCTTTGTCAACAATTCCCAACCCCAGGCAATAGCTTCCTTCTTAAAATAATCACCAAATGACCAATTACCTAACATTTCAAAAAATGTATGATGATAACTATCTCTACCAACATCTTCTAAATCATTATGTTTACCACCAGCTCTAATACATTTTTGTGAATTAACAGCTCTATTCAATTTAGCAAATGGAGAACTGGGATCAACCGTACCTAGAAAAATTGGCTTATATTGATTCATACCAGCATTTGCAAATAATAAAGTAGGATCATCATAAGGGACGACTGAAGAACTAGGAACAAAATCATGTTCTCTCTCTTTAAAATAGTCCAAAAAGGTCTTACGAACCTGAACATATCGTCAGTTTCCATTTTTTGCCTCCGGCAGCTGGGCTCCGCCCAGACCCGTCGCTCGCTCCGCTCGTTTTTACACCACCCCTTCTAAACTCACCTTAGTGGCAGTCCACTGCTCGTCAGCAACTGTCATTTTTGATCTCGTCAAAATCAACCTTCCGCTTCTTCTCAAATTACCTGAGATTAATAAATCCGTTCTAAATGCAAATCTTTGACTCAATGGTCTTAAATATTGCATCAACTATCACAAGATCTAGATATCAGATTTATGACTCTTATCAGTAGCACTCGACTTGATTTTCGCTTGCCTTAGTGTTGTTGACAATATTTATTATCTATGGCATCGAAAGCCACACGATAGATCTAATTTTCAGATCCAACCGCGCGCGTCGAACCGGGGGATAATCCGGGTAATACTCCTGTCTGTCCCGAATTCTCATCAGAGCGAGAACTACATCTCCGATGCCAAAAACACCAAGTCTGAGCAAATCCAACTGGAATAGAAAGGCGATGTAAAATTACTTGTCTATTAAAGTCAGATAGCGTTCAAATTTCATTCTTGATGGCTTTTATCAGCTCCACAAGAATGTTGCGGCAGCGTAACGACACATAACGCATTGCCGCAGATGTATTAACGCAAGTATAGTTATTTCCCTCTTTCAGATACAAAATTAAGATCATATTACATCTAATCTTCGTTACTTCTGTCCTCTAGGGCCTCTAGCTGCCGGTGAGTGCATATGCTCCTAGTCCCTGCGTCAAACTCACATGCAGCTAATCATCACTCTCATCAACCGTGGTTAGGTTAGTTTGGTTTGTTTACGTTCCGTTTTACAACACCTTCTAATCTCTGTTTTCATAACCACTTCATTCCTTCACCTAAAAAATGTCTTCTAAAAAGGAAGTTTTAAGTTCTAATTACAATTACAGATATGCTGGGTCTAGAACCCCTACTCTCGAATCATTTGATGAGTCTATCTCTCTGCGACGACTTCGTAAAGGGGTTCATCCTTTGAGTTTTTCAAAAAAGGAGGAAAATTCACCTCGTCATTATGATTCAGATACTGGATCTTCCTCTTATTTACCGCTTAACGTTAATGATAACGATGATGCTGCTCATGGTTCTCGAAATCCATCAACGGTTATTCTTCATCCAAGTGATGGCTCTGAAACTATCGACATGCCCGTTAATGTGGATGGTGGCTCTCCTTCTCCTCCTCAAGTCATTGTGGTTGATAATGATGCTGACCATTCCGCTAAACTTATAATATGTCCTCGTTGTTCTTTCGCATGCTCTGCTTCCCCAAGTAATGAAAATAATTTATCTCCCCCTTCAATGACTTCTGACGACGAAGGGGATGCCGCCTCTTTCTATTCACTCCCCTCTTCATTGAATGAACATAACAATGAAGACAATAAGTCATCTTCATTTTCATCTTCCCCTTCTTCTGCAGAAAAAGGCCGTCATCACCGTCATCACCGTTCTCTCCGTCGCCATCTCCATCACCGTCATCACCATGCTCAATCTTTCAAGTCAAAATATTCGGCCAACAAGAAAAAATGGGAAGAAAAGGGCCAGAAGATCAAGAATGATTGGCTTGAATTCAAAGTAGAGTCTTCCGAAAGAAATCAAAGATTCAAAGATAATTTCTGGAAGATTCTCGGGTATGAACCTCGATCGGGTGAATCACACTCTGAAGAGTAGCAGTCAAGTTATTGCTGTTGTTTTATGCTAGAGCTCTGTTGAGTCCAATGGTTGGTTTTATGTTTTTATGATTTTATGATTTTATGATTCTGTTTGAGTTCATTGTCCTCTCTTCCTTGGATTTTGTCCGGGAACAACTAATTTGTCGATTTTCTTTTAACTTGTAAGCTAAGCTATCGGTTAAATAGATGTACTTTCTAATTATAATAAATGTTAATGATGTTAATGTAGACATTGTGCGAGTATCATCTGGCTGTACCACACCGGCTATTGTAGCTGATGATGAGATATTGCGAAAGAACCAGCACATATTCCCATCGTGCTGGTTTGCCAAAACTCGTTGCTCTTCGCCGAGTTTTCCAGGTGGCAGCACTGCGACTCTGGACTCACTATGAAATTATGAGTGGCAGAAGAACTCTAGAACATTAGTAAGATGAATAAAAGAGTCCTTACTTGTAGTGGCTCCATATGTCGTAGTGGAGTATTATTCATACGTTCACTCCTAAAGTTGGCCGGGTTAATGAGGTGAGAGAACAACAAGAACGAACTTAATGATATTTTCTATCCATCAGTTGAAAAGAGCTGCTGTTGGTAGCATCAATCGGTCAGATATTGTTCAAAGTGCTAAAAATCCGAGCAGCGGAGCAACGGGTCCGGGCGGTACCCGGCCGCCGGAGGCAAAGAATGATAGAATTTAGCTTGCAAAACTTTTTTATTTTATATTCGTTTTGAGTTTATACACATTGTGAAGATATATCATAATGATTATGAATATTATAATGCTTAGTTAGCTTCAGCAGCCAATTTAGCACCCTTGGAAACAACTTCTTCAATACCACCAACCATATAGAAGGCAGCTTCGGGAAGGTTGTCGTGCTTACCATCAAGAATCTCCTTGAAAGATTTAACAGTCTCCTTAAGAGGGACAAGACGACCTTCAAGACCAGTGAAAACTTGAGCAACGGTGAAAGGTTGAGACAAGAATCTTTGAATCTTACGAGCACGCTCGACAGTCAACTTATCGGCTTCAGACAATTCATCCATACCCAAAATGGCAATGATATCTTGCAAAGACTTATAAGCTTGCAAAGTTTGTTGGACATTGGTAGCAACATCATAATGTTCTTGACCGACAACAGCAGCATCCAAAAGACGAGATTTGGAATCAAGAGGATCGACGGCAGGATAGATACCCAATTCGGAAATAGAACGGGACAAAACGGTGGTAGCGTCCAAATGGGCGAAAGTAGTAGCAGGAGCAGGATCGGTCAAATCATCGGCTGGTACATAAACAGCTTGGACGGAAGTGACGGAACCCTTTTGAGTGGTTGTAATACGTTCTTGAAGGGCACCCATATCAGTGGAAAGAGTAGGTTGATAACCGACAGCAGATGGAATACGACCCAAAAGAGCAGATACTTCAGAACCAGCTTGAGTGAAACGGAAAATGTTATCAACGAAGAGTAATACATCTTGACCTTCTTCATCACGGAAGTATTCAGCAATGGTCAAACCAGTCAAAGCAACACGGGCACGAGCACCTGGGGGTTCGTTCATTTGTCCAAATACAAGAGATACCTTGGATTCACCATCAAGATTAATGACACCGGTTTCAATCATTTCACGGTACAAATCATTACCCTCACGAGTTCTTTCACCGACACCAGTGAAAACAGAGAAACCACCATGGGCCTTGGCAATATTGTTAATCAATTCTTGAATGAATACAGTTTTACCGACACCGGCACCACCGAAAAGACCAATCTTACCACCACGGGCATAAGGAGCCAATAAATCGACAACCTTAATACCGGTTTCAAGAACTTCAGCAGAAGTGGATTGTTCTTCGAAAGATGGGGGCTCAGCGTGAATAGGACGGAACTTATCAGCAACAATAGGTCCACGTTCATCAATGGGTTCACCAATAACATTGATGATACGACCCAAAGTACCACGACCGACAGGAACGGTAATAGGAGCTCCAGTATCTTCAACTGAAGTACCACGGACAAGACCTTCAGTACCGTCCATAGCAATGGTTCTAACAGTATTTTCACCCAAATGTTGGGCAACTTCAAGAACTAACTTTCCTCCATCGGGTTGCTTAACAATAAGAGCGTTAAGAATGGCAGGGAGTTTATCTTGTTCGAATTGAACATCCTGAAATGTTAGTTATTTTGCCTCCGGCGGCCGGGCTCCGCCCAGACCTGGTTGCTCCGCTCCGCGGAGGGGCCACTACGACGTGATGAGTTAAGAATGAAACACAACAGAACACATCCTATATTTGCACAACCTCTATCCAGCTCACCACTTTTCTCCTTTCTCACTAACTGAACTTTTCAGTCATTGTCATGGGTAAGGGTGGATTCTGTCCAATGAGAAGCGATTCCTGCAAGCTCAATACTCTTCGACATTTTTTCGAATCTTGTAAAAGCCGCACCACCACGACTTTCAACCAAAATTGAAATTTCATCGTCAAATGGCAAGCAAATAGGGGACCCAATTGATTCCAGAATCAATTGAATTGGCAATTTGTTTATGAAATCACTTGATGTGTTCAATTCTGTAACTCCAATCTTCATTTAAATCTCCATTCACCGGAAAATTTACTTACAACAACGGCACCAATAACAGTTCTATTAAAATTGTTAGTTGTCAATTCTCACTCTAAATGCTACTTTCATCATATTCTACCAATCATCATCGGTCATATCATTCATCAACCGCCATCCACAATCATCCAAACTTACCTGACAGCTCCAACACCACCAGCTTGAGAAGCCATTGAACGGGCATTGAAAATACGGTTGTTGGCCTGAGCTACGCGAAACGCAGAACGCGAAATGCGAGGAATGAGACGAGGGAGGACCATTCTTCTTGTTCTTTTTTGTGTCTTGTCTTTTGAAGAGAGAGGTTGGTACAAAAAAAGAATGCAGTGAAGAAGAAGAAAAAGAGAAGAGAAGAAGAGAAAGAAAGGGAGAAGAAAAAAGATGTTCAGCCAGAGTAAGAGATGTCTGTGGTGTGTGGGTAGGGTAGCGTAAAAACTTGTGCCCAAAGTCAGTTGGGACTTTGGTTGGCTAGCTAATTGGGTGGTGGTAAAAGTTGGGCATTAACCCATACCCAAGGCCGGGAATTTGAGGAGGACATTTTATTGGTTAGTTTTGTTTGTGATGTGAGATAGTCATGTGATGATGAATAGTTGGGAGAGCCAGGGAGAGGTAGGAAAAAGATCAGAGGATATTGTAGAGAGAGTAAATATAATAAGCGAGAATTTATAGCGAACAATAATAATATATATATAAATAGTTTGCGAAAGAGAATGACATAATCTACTCATAAGCCCCTCCCCCACTATTGTCTCCTCTATACTCGTGCTCTAAAGAAGAGTCAGTTTATCTTTTGATAGAGGTTAGGGAAGGTTTCACCATCCACCTCAAACTACTATCTGGAGATTATTAAATTGGCAAATAATTATTCTGTAGTTCGAAATCGGCAATTAAATTGGCATCTTTCCCATTATATCTTGTTGGGGCAGTAGTAACATGATATGCGTGTTTGAAACGAGAAGTATTAGTAGTAATACGTAAAGTATGTGTAAATGAAGTACCATTGGTCCAAGATTTTGTTGTAGTTAGATATTATATGTTATAAGGTTCTTACTCTTACTATAGCTATTATTATTATTCTGTTGTTTCTATAAATTACGAAAGAATTATAACATGACCTCAAAGAACATTAGTCTCTGTTTAAAGAGTAATTACTCCGGCATACGATGAAATATGAATAGGCGCAGTGGTTAGAGAATCCTTCTTATGAGAAATTGAACGGGTATTGTCTGTTAATTCTCAATAACCTCTGTTGGGTGAAATTATTCAACCTCGTATTCGAACAATTATCTCCATAAGCATCTATATAGTACTTATTCTGGTTGTATATGCACTACTTACCCCTGAGTAATTGCATATAAACAAAACACACTAACCCTTCCACTAACAACTGAAAATTACGGTTCGTGCTCTTCCAATCAATTTCAAATCATCCTCAACTCTCATCACTACTCCCATCATCTACCCCCTATTCATCAACATCAACCATAGTCCTGAATCCAAATAAACGAACAATAACAACCTCTTATTCGCAGCTCAAAATGCGGAGAAAACCCTAATATCTGAAATTTGGTCCACATACGTCCACGTTACATCACGCAACGACTCAAAGAACTTATTGGTATCAAAGGTCGATTATTGATTTGAATTCGGACTTCACATTCTCCTTTCCAAATCGCTTTTTTTTGTTTCCTCCCCCCTCCTCTTTCCCACCCTAAAATGGCTCCTCAACTTCTCGGTGCAAAGGTAAAATCAGTTCTATCTGGTGATACAATTGTACTTGTCCCTACTAAAGGTGGTGATCAAGAACGGTTATTAGCATTGGCTTATGTTTCTTCTCCTAGATTAAGTAGTAACGAAACTTTTGGTTTTGAATCAAGAGAATACCTTCGTAAATTATTAGTTGGTAAACCAATTCAATTCAAAATTCTTTATTCAATTAATGGTAGAGACTATGGTGATGTCATTTCCCCTGTTTTTACTAGTCTTGTAGAAAAAGTGGTTGCTGATGGTATTGTTAAATTAAGAGATGATTCATCATCAAAAGATGGATACGAAGATGATGAGAATGGAACTGGTTATGCTACTAAATTATTAGCTGCTCAAGAAAAGGCTCAATCAAGCCAATTGGGAGTTTGGAATCCAAAATTACCTGCTCCAGTAACTTTATTGCCAAATCTCTCAAAAGCCATAATTGAATCCAAAAAGGAATATCCTGCTATCATTGAAAGAGTTGTATCTGGAGATCGTGTACAACTTCGTGTCTTCATCGATAACGATACTCATTATTTAGGTAATGTATTGATTGCTGGTATTCGTGCTCCGAGATCTACATCTCCTGATGCTCCTGCTGAGCCTTATGGTGATGTTGCAAAAGCGTTCGTTACTTCACGTCTTTTACAAAGATCTGTTAGAATCACCTTTGTTGCTCAGTCAAATACTGGATTGCCAATTGGTAGTATTTCTCATCCTGCTGGAGATATTGCTGATGCTTTACTTCGTGGTGGCTTAGCTTCAATTGCTGATTGGCAAAGTCAATATTTAGGTGCTCAAAAGATGGGAAGTTTAAGAGGCGCTGAAAAAGTCGCCAAGGAAAGTAATCTTAACCTTTGGAAGGCAACTGGGGACGATTCACATGATCACAATAAATCATTGAATACATTTGAAGCATTAATTGCAAAAGTTATTTCTCCAGATACTTATGTTATTCGTTTAAAATCAGATGAAGAACGAACTGTTCAACTTGCTTCTGTCCGTGCTCCTCGTAAGAACGACCCATCTCCTTCTGATTTGTATGCACCAATTGCCAAAGAATTTGCTAGATCAAAATTTATTGCCAAAAAAGTCAATGTAACTGTTATTGCACTTCGTCCCAAGACTGAACAATTCGACGAACGTGAATTAGTAACTATGGAATTACAAGGCAAGGATATCTCACTTACTCTTGTAGAAAGTGGTTATGCTACTGTTATTCGTCATAGAAAAGGTGATGACCATGATCGTTCTCCAATTTGGGATCAACTTCTTGAAAAAGAAACTGAAGCAATCTCCAAACAAGTTGGCATCCATTCAAAGAAATCTCCTTCTCCTCAAAGAATCGTAGATGCTTCTGAAAGTGCCACGAAGGCCAAGGGATTTCTCTCTTCATTAGAACGTCAAGCTCGTATTCCTGCAGTTGTTGACTACATCTCCTCTGGAGGGAGATTGAGACTTGTATCTGACCGTGAAAATATCATCTTAACTCTCGTTCTTGCCGGTGTTCGAGTTCCTCGTCCGCAAGAACCTTATGGTAATGAAGCATTAGAGTACGTCAGCAAACGTCTTTGGCAGCGTGATGTCCAATTCACTGTTATCAATGTTGATAAGACCGGTGGATTCATTGGACATATTTACCTCCCCGGTAGTTCTATTCCCCTTTCTATTGCTCTTGTCAAAGAGGGTCTTGCTGAAGTTCACGAATTTTCTGCTCAACAAAGTGGATTCCAACAAGTTTTGGAAGATGCTGAAATTGAAGCTAAGAAACAAAAGAAAGGCTTATGGGCTAATTATGTTGAAGAACAAGTTGTTGCTATCGTTGCCGCTCCAACTGCTCCTACCACATCATCTGCTGCTGCCAAAAGTTACATTGACATTCTTGTAACTGATGTTTCATCTAATGGTAATTTATCCTATCAGACTAAATCATCGACTGCTCAACACACGAAGATCTCCAATGAGCTGGCTTCTTTCAACCTATCTGCCGCAAATTCCACTCTCTTCTCGTTCAAAACTCATGTCAAGAGAGGCGATTTTGTGACCCTTGTTCAAGGAAGTGGTAAATTCGCTAGAGGTAAAGTTTTAGCTTTTGACAAGCCCGACAAATATACCATCGAACTTATCGATACTGGTGCTATTAAAAATGTGGGTATTTCATCTTTACGTCCTCTCCCCACTCAATTTTCATCGTCGGCCATCCCTCCATTGGCTAAATCTGCTGTACTATCATTTGTTCAAATCCCCCCTGCCAGCTATCTGGACGACTATGTCACCTACTTAGAAGGTAAAACGAAAGGTAAACAACTTGTTGCCAACGTTGATTCTCCTTCAACTATTTCCCCGATTTCCGTAACATTATATGGTGCCGATTCTAAAGGTCCCGAGGACTCTTTAAATGGTGGTATTATTTACGATGGCTATGCCTTCGTTGCACCTGTTCCAGCCTGGGCTCGAGATCCTTCTTGGAACAGTACCCTCGAGTCTCTTCGTGAAGCTGAAGCTGGAGCTAAGGCTGACCGTGTTGGTGTCTGGGAATATGGCGACCCAAGAGATTTAGAAGATTAAAGAACATTTATATAAACTTAAAACAATGCATTTAACTTGTACTTTTCCTCTCCTACCCAAGTTCTGCTCGTTAATTTCATTAGCCATTATTATTACATTATATACATTAAAGCTATTGGCTATCACCATAAAATTTCTTGAAAATAAAATGAAGTGTCAAATTAGTATTCAACTTGACCATATCATCGAATAACGAAATATACTGAAGATTATTGTATTGCTGACCTAACAATTCATCGAGCGTCAATGCAACTGATGCTCCTGGTAACACAATCAAGCCATATGCCGCTTCAATATTAAACACTCCAACTTCGTCAGAGGAAAATGTGAATGTCACTTGATTATACTGTCTATCCGAATATCCATTCAACTCTACAAGTACACCCTTTTCAAACAAGTTTGACGCACTATACTTGTAAGAGCCAAATTTCGGAATTTTACCACTTTTTTGTAAATCTCGATTATGGAAATACTGCTTGGTGAACGGAAGTACCAATGGTTTTCGTTTACCCTTTTTGGTTTGTAAAGTCGACATGGCCTGCTCAATATAATTATTGTATGTCTTCAACTGGGTCTGTAAATATGCTTCTTTCTCACTCAGATGAGTTAAAGTTTGTTGCATCCCTTCCATTTCCTTTTCACGAGAGATTTGTCGATTTCTCTTTGTTTTAATATCAAGAGCAATGGAATTAAGGATGCCTTGATAATTATCTTCTCTACTAATACGACCCAGCGATTCTAATTCGATGACTTTTTCAAGTGTCAGCAGTTTCAGTTCCCGGTAGGTCAATTTCGAAAGATCTCCTAGAGCATTTTCTGAATAAGCAATATTTCTTTTACCTCTTTCTACCACCTCCTCCTCAAGAATTGCTTTATATTTTTCTTCGTGCTCTGGCATGACCGGACTTAATAGAATGTCCAATAAGTTGGCACCAGTTTGAACTCGTAAAACATACAACATACAACGCTTTGTTGCAACAAATAGTGAAGTGATTTCTGCCTCTGGATCCTCTACACGACAGAAACTAGGATTAAGATCAAGCTTCACTTCAGTAAATCTTGCGATATTAAGAATTTCACTGGCATCATTCGGTAAATTGCCCAATTGCAGTAGGACATCTCTCAATGAATCATCTTCGTTTGGAGCAACCGTCTCTAATTCTTGACATATTAAAGAATGAATGGAAAATATATCGGACGTTTTAAGATATAGCTTAGGCTTTTGATGAGATGTTAAATCATCAAAAATGTTGGTATTAAATTCTTGCTCAAGATCCTGAACATATATGACCTTTTTGAAGAACACCTTCATCCTAGCAATACATGCTTTAACATGATCATTTAGCGGTTGTAAATAAACATTATCCTTCGAGAACGGTCTTAACGATGCAATCTGAGCTAAAATCTTTGTAACATCACTCAAATTCTTAGTGTGCTGAGCACTTAGCGCACTTCCAATAATACCATAAGAATCAGATGCAATAATAGCAGGAATCAGATAATGTGTGAATAAAACATGTCCTACTACTGCTAAAAGTCTATCTTTCGAACTTTCCCTCATAGATCCAGAAACTTCCCCAAATCTTCTCTTAGCACAATGATAAATCTCTCTGGCTATATATCGAATATGATAGGAGAGACTATCGAAGTTTTCTTCAATATTATCGAGGAAAATAGTCGACAGTTCACGTAAATTCTGAAGATTGCTGATGAATATAGCCCTTGTTTCCGGATCTTGAATCGCTTCATCAACCGGAACATTAGGCGACCGATCACTAAGACGTCCAGTTGACAATTCTTCATTATTAATTGAAGCTCTATAAATAGCCAATGGATCACTTTCCAAATCTAAATCATGAGCCTCGACTACTTGGGAGACAGCCTTTCCAAGGAGTTCACGAAGTGACTTCCTTGCCCTTGTACCTCTATTTAAAGCAGCGACAAGTTTCCACCAGATAAAATTACCACGAAGGAATGACTTTACACTCTCGCTATATTCAATTTCTTCTTGGACACTTCTCCCAATTAATTGCAATAAGAAAAACTCTTCACGACTCTTTTGAGCATATCCATAAAGATTCATTACCAATCCTTCGATATCCTTAGCTTCTCTTTCTACCATGACTCTATCACGTACTTTTCTAAATAATCTAGCCAAATATTGAGGTTGAGTTTGAATAATGTAGAAAAATCCTTGGTACAATTCCAATCTACGACGAGAGGTCTTGTTCAGAGCTTTCAGATCAAACATATCACTAGCAGAGTTGACAGACATATTTGCCTTGAAGCCTTTATTTCTATGACGGACAAGTTCATCGAGGGTAATCTTGTTTTTAAGTAAAAGTGCGATTTTAACATCTAATTGAGTGATAAACTGTTCCAAAGTTTCATTATTACGAACTTCGTCAATAACTCGTTTGCGATTTTGCTCTAAAATAATTTCCTGCTCAAAATCAAGATCACTGTCTGCTAGGAGGTGTACAAAACTTTTAACAGTTGATAGTGGTGGATTTTGACCAGTGATTAAAGATTTATAAGCATCACCTTGTTTCTTTGCTCGTACAAAACTTTGAATTTTAATCACTTTATCCAAGTTTTTCTTGAAGAATTCCATTCGATCATTGAATTCTTTACGAATCATGTATCCACGAATTCTTGATTGAAGTAGGATAATCCCTGGCTCTTCTTCTTCAAATTCTTCCAAGATTAAACTGTATGAAAAGCGAGTCACAACCCCTCGGAATATTGATTGCAATCGAATAATTGACGGAGTGAAAAGTTCCAATCGATCGAGAATGTCAGTAACGTCCGATCGTAAGACACCACCCCGAAACGCTGATTGAAGATTTAGAACAGATTGTCGTTCTTGTTGAAGGACGGCTGCGATATGAAGTACTTTAGATCTTAACAAGTGGGCACGAATGCGGGATTGTAAGTCAATTACTTCATTAGACGAGCCGAGTAATTGTAATTTAAGGTGATTAAACTCATTCCGAACAAGACTGCCTCTGATTTTAGATTGAAATTGCTTGATTATTCTTTCCCTATCATAAATATCATCCATTTTAGTTTGGTGTCTTGTTCTTACTTTGACGGATCTGATTATTGATTGAAGAGTGATGATTCTATCTTGATATCCAAGCAATAATTTTTCATCTTTGCTAAGAGATTTTCGGACTTTACCAGCTCTGATTATTGACTGCAAATGCGTGATGTTATGAGCATTTGTAATATTCCCACGGAGAAATGAAGTTTTCTTTACAAATGCTTTTTGAATGGGAATTGCTCGCACTAGCGATTGAAAAGCTATCACACTATCAATTTCAGACTCAAGCACCTGGCGAAGACCATCTTTTTTCTTACGAAGAATATGCCCCCTAATACATCCTTGAAGGACTGATAGATCTTTCGACCTTGATGAATCGTTGAAGATTTCAGTTGTCCGTTGTAATTCCATTCTAACCGTTCCACCACGAATAACTGATTGAAGAGCAAGTATATCAGGTAATGCAAGATACTTCAAGTCGTATTGTTTTTCACGAAGATTGGCCCTTAATATTGAGCCTCTAGCACCGGCTTGTAGTTTTGACCACAACATAACGTACGAAAGTTGTTGCTGACTTTCACGATCTAACTTTAATCTAAAATTGAATCCTCTTATACATGACTGTAAGGTAATAATTTGAGATGAAGATCTCTCCAAAATATATTTGTCTGCATTATAATCATATCGAAACAAAGAACCACGACTAGCTGATTGTAAAGAAATAATTTCCGGCAAACATTCTCTAATATTCCGTTGATAACGTCGACCTAAAGCACCTCTACACCTCGCTTGCAGTTCTACTATCTCTCCCACACACTTGTCAAGATCTATTGCCAACTGTTCCTTCTCTGATACCACCACTGGCTGTTGCTCGAAATGTCTCGTCATTCCACCGAAATTTGGAAGATTCACCCCCGACGCATCTAAATTCCTCTGAGTATAATTAATCTCATCATCCGTGAACTCCAATTTACCCACTAAATTACCAATTGATGGTGCTAAATTATCAGCAGAAAGAATAAATGACAATGCATGGATACAATAAATAACCTTTGGAATATTCTTCTTATCATATAAATCAGTTAATTCAAAAGTAAACAACTCTGGAATACCAATCTGATCCAAAAATGTAAAAAAATAATTGATATTCTCCGAATGTCTAAATTGCAATCTCGGTGATTCAAATATTCTCCTTACAATTTGAGGCGCAAAAACCCGCGTAAGTTTAGCTAAAATCACCCCATCCCTCAGTGACTCCTCTAACTTAACAACCGGAGGTATCTCTTCCCCTATACAATTCTCAATCCATCTAGCTCACAGTTAGATCCACGTCTTGCCTCCGGCGGCTGGGCTCTGCCCAGACCCGTAGCTCCGCTCCGCGGAGTTTACTTACTCCTTCGCTTCTCCAATGTGACACAGATACTCGTATGCTTGTAAGTTCTTCCTCTGTTTATCCATCCAATTCCTCGACGCAACATATGACGCCGTCGTATCTGACCTTTGAAGCTTGATTCTTCCTTGAAGTCCCGCTACATCTTCAACTCCATCTGTAATTCCTGGAATATGAATATCTCCGTCACTAATATCTATTGATTTCTCCGCAGCTAACGTCCGGAAATGGCTCTGGCTACTTGACTTCAACTGCGATATGTCGCTCGACGAGTCAAAAAGATGGTGGTGATGTCTCGTGGGTGACGGTGACCTGGAACCAGAGGATCCAATTGGTGGTGATAGTATAGGATATTCAGCATTAACTTGGGCAGGAGATCGCGGCTTTAAGGGGCTATTACCTCCTAATGAATCAATATACCTGTCGGCGATAGACCCACCTCGTGAATGTCGAGTGGGAGTGGTTGGGGAATTATTCTCTGAACCACCATTAAATCTGCCCAATGGAGATTTGGTCGGACTGGCTGGCCGCCTATAACTATTGTACTCCATTGCAATGAACGCGTAATTTTTGGTGGTATTCTGAGGATTAGTTAGTTGATTCCTAGATTGCTTGAATGGTCAAGTATTTGCTAGTACTATAAATATAATTATCTTATAGTGCTCTCCCAAAACCTCATACAGGCGAGTATCAGCAGCTATTCATCTACAAACCTCACGGATGTATTGCTTTTACACCGTACACCAGCCCAACTTACAATAAATATTCAATCTGAATAGAAAACTACGTGAACTGATAAGTACTATTAAATATTCGTTATTCTAGTTATAATGGTAGACTGATCAGTCGTTCGTTAATTAATTATTTGTAGATTAATTTCTGAGATCGATATAGGCCTGATGTAAATAAATATTCTAAAAAATGATGGAGATCCCGAAGGCGCGCTCGAGTTATGTTTATAACGAGGTATGGTTGCTTAGCAACGGTTACTGTAAACAAACGTACGGATGTCATTAATGGGCTGCGGTAAGCGTGATCTTTCAGATGTTAATCAGGTGACCAGAAACTAATCTTACGGTGAGCAAACACCCAGGATTTAAATAGACAATAAATGATCGTCAACTGACAGGAGGTAATTTGAGAATGGAATCAAGCGAACGAGGTATTATTTGGCAGAATTTGACAGATTGTGAGCTGACAAACTGGCAACAGGTGTTGACCACTAATGACTGTTGGCTGGCCACTAACGATTTGGTGACTGACGAGGCAAGCTAATGAGTGACAACCGACGAACTGCCAGTTTCGGACCCCTTGATGAACTGAAATGAGAGAAAGTAAGAGACTCTCGTCAACTGCCAGTTATAGGCTGAGCGCTGGGCAAAATCTGAACGCCGATCGGATCCTGATATAAGAATAGACGGGAATTTCTTTCCTTCAGATAACACAAATATTGGGTTGCTGCTATCACAAACAGCAAGTGTATGAGTAAACCAAAATACTTATTTAATTATTCTTATTAACAAAAAATAAATATTTTTCCTACAATAGTATCTTCTAAAGCAGCTCTGAATATCCTGTACCCCGCTAAAGAAATATCACAAGATATTGCTTCACGTAACCGCGCTTAGTCCCGCGTCTTATCTCGCATTACGACCTTCACCAACTCTCATGTTGGTAGAATCTTGAACCTATTTGCCCATCTATATCTCCTCCTACTAAAATGCAACAAACAGATTTACATAAAAAAATTCATCTCAACTCGGAAGATATTCGATACATCAAAAATCAACTCAATCAATCAATTAACTCTCGTTTAAATTTGGATCTGCCTACCAACGAAGATGATTCGCTACGAAACCAAGTTTTATCATATCTACACCAATACATCGATGAATCTTTCGAATTAGCAAGATATTCACTAATAGTTGATGGTAAAGATATCACATCAACCTCTTTAGAATCAAGTCTGACAGAAGGTAAACAAGAAATTGAACCATTCGATATAGAATTAAATGAACGTTTACGACAATTATATGCTAAAGTAGACGAGGAGACTTTAAAAGTAACAGAATTACGAAGAAATATAGCTCAAGTTGCTGCGTCCAAGTATCAAGAACGTTCTCAAGAAGAGCAAAAATTATTTCAAGAAATTCTTAATTCGAAACGAAATGATTCTCTTATCTCTTCTACCACAACTTCAGATAATTTCACTCTCACTAAATCAGAAAAGGAAATTCTTGAACGAATCCAATCTGAATTTGATCATGCTTCAAACGATCTAATCCCACTCCAAGATCGAGTCCCCGACACAGCTGCTGAAGTATCAAAATTATCCGAGTCTATCAAATATCTGCAGGAGATATAACTCTACCACGTCTTGCCTCCGGCGACTGGGCCCTGCCCAGATCCGTAGCTCCGCTCCGCGGAGTAATCTCTATTTATTACAATTTACGACTTTTTCATTTTCTATTAATTTATCCTTATCCAATTATAATACACCCTAATCCTCCTTAACACCACCAGCACCAGAAGTTTCGGCTGAAGAAATAGTCTTCTTGTCAGTCTTGACATCTGAAGCTCCACCAAACATACTGGTGACCTTGAAAGGACGCTTGAGATCGCCAGTGGCTGGCTTGCCGAAAACGTGAATTTGAACAATATTTTGTTCGATAGCAGCCTTTACTGGCAAGATAGATTGAATCAACAAAGGATTAGTGTACTTCATGTACAAATGCATGAAACCCATCATAGCAATACCTTGGAAAACTCCCTTAAGAGCTGAAGTAACTTGGCCAAGATCATATTCCTTAACGGTAGTGGTGACAAACTTAGATTCAGTTTGACCACTCATAGGAGCTGGTGGTTCAACATACTTCAAAGTAGTCAAATCATTCTTTTTAGTGATTTGATATCTGGTGAACAAATAGACACCGAAGATGAACAAATTACTGACAACGTAAAATACACGAACTCCGAGGAGGATAGTAGGATCCTCGAAGTCGATTTTTTTGGAAACTTGCATCATGACAAGCATGATGACAAGATTAGAAACAGCTGGGTTGACCATTTTTTAGATAATTTTTAATGAAGTTGGCGATGGTAAAGTAAAGCTCAGGGGGCGGGAATATGAAGTTCGTGAGAAGAACCAGAGTGATCTGTCGTGGAGAAATGGCTTGATAAATGAAATTGCCAGGCTGTGAGATGAAATGACGCCGTAAGGCTTGGCTGCTATTATATCTCCCAACAGTCTGCCGCAGGAGCAGCGTAAGGCCGAAGAAGGTTAAGGAAGAAAGAATTTTTCACTGCGTAGCGCCGTGTACTCAGGGGGATGATAAGAAGCGGATCGGGAGAATATGGGGGCCGGGAAGAACAGGCGAAGGGAGCAACGGGTCTGGGCGGAGCCAGCGCAAGACGTGGAAAGTGAAAGGGCCCGGAGCCCGGTGACCGGAGATAACACGAAGTTGAGAGAATATGTAATTAATATACAAATGCTAAGACAGTCCAGATTGTAATGATGATTAAACTGATGTAGGTGGTTATTTTGGTGGCCCACCAGATATGTTGTAGGCCGAATGTGCAAAGGTTGAATGAGAATCGCCAGATGGATTTGCTGGAATCGAAATAACCATTAAGGATTCCTCCATTACCACCGAACTCTCCCATCATACTTCGTACTGTAATTTCACGTATAATGGGAGTGGCAGAGAAAGATGTGTCCGATACATCGGCTGCTGAACTGACCCATTCATCGGTTAATAAATCATATTCATAATCAGTTATACATCCTTCATGGTCATGTCCAGTGAGAATGACGCCTCCATAGGGATTTTGAGAACCGAAAATTGAGTTTAAAAGTAACTGGGTCGTTTCTTGAGAAAGATGATTTTGTTCTCGAAGCGTACCCCAAGGGTAATAATTGAAAAATGTAGAATCTTTACAAATAGGTTCTTTCTTGTATAATGGAACGTGAGTGAATAGGATAGTGGGTCCTTGGAAGTCAGTCTCTTGAATGGATTTAATAAAATTCAATGTTTCGTCTTGAAATTCTGGGTTAAGTGCTGGTCCATCAAGTGATAATGAGTTGATTACGATATATCTCCATTTGGGATGTTGATTGTTTGACTCAACAAGATAATTCACTTTGCCGTATACCTCTTGATATCGATTGATTCGTTCATGCGTCATCTCTCCATTATATCCGATATCATGATTTCCACTTATATTTATAAATATTGGTTCATTAAAATTTTCCGGATTCGTAGTGAATATCCTATTCTTATATCGCTCTGCTCGCCGATAGAATTCATCATCTCCAACCCACTGATTTGATATTAAATCGCCCATAACGGCAATATGATTGGGTTGTAAATGATTCTTAAGAACGTTATAAATATGTCCGAGGAAGTAATCATTACCATAAACATCTAATTTTTTCCTGAGAGTAGTATTTTCATTAGTTCCAGTAATTTGTGGATCTCCAAATGCTAATATTTTGATTGGACTTGTTGAATCTTCCCATTTGCATGTTAATATCCTATCAAATTGATAAATATAAATATTTAATAGGGTTGATATTAAGATTATCAATCCGGAGATTATTTTGATTATTGATATTAAACCCATATTAGCTGTATATGTTAGATGGTTCTTTCCGAGCAGCGCAGCGGTTGGTTCAATCTATATCACAAATCCACTACCATCCCTCTACTTACAACTTTGCAAACAATCTACATACAGTTAGATCTGGATAAGTTCACCGACAAGTGAGAGTGTTTCGATGATCGATCGAGACCATCTTATTTTCTGGCTATTGTTTACGCGAGGCGGCTACGGCCCGCAACTTACTATGCACTGTCGATTACCCCTGATCTTCCCAATTGTGAACATACTATTCCTCACATCAATTTTTGAAAGAAAATATTATGCTGGCTTTCGTTGTGTTATTCTAGCTATGTAGAGCTCACGAGGCTCGCTAATTTACATGCAAATATTAAGTTTCCTACTTAAGGGCCTAGTCTAATAACGCCGTAATTTAAAGTTTAAGCAATTAAATCTTAACAGGTCGTCCCGGCATATCATACTACGTCTAATTTATAAATAACAGCTATTCAACAAGTATCAGTATATGAGTCTACAGCTACCACAACTACCTCATATCGTTTATACCACTCATCGCTCATATTAATTCAACATGGAATTCTTAGCTAAATTAATTAATCCATTTTCTCCTCTGTTAAAATCACTTGTTAACTTAACACCAAAGCCAATAAAAAATTTACTTCTCATTTGGTTGGGAGATGAAATCTGCTATGACACCCTCTTTCGTACCCTCGATTTTACATCAAATCCGCAATGTTTAACATTAATCTTCGTCCGATTTTTCCAATTTTTATTAGTATTAATCTCCTCTTCTGTCAAACTTCCTCAAATGTTTAACATAATATCAACTCGATCAACAAAATCAGTCTCAACCATCGCCTATATTTCAGAATCCATATCTGACGTTATCAATACATCATATAACTATCGCTCTTATTATCCTATCAGCACATACCTAGAAAGTGCCATTATATCTTTACAGAATATTATCATTACAATGTTACTTCTTATTCACACCCGTAAAAGAAATCTTCCTGCAGCCTTTATAGCTATTATTTCAATATTCACTTCAATCATTATCAACCCCTCTTCAAAAATCGTTGACTATTGGAGTTTGTTAACCATTCAAAGACTCGCCCTCCCACTCCAACTCGTTTCTAGATTAGCTCAAGTTTATACACTTTGGACAAGCAATTCCAACGGCCAATTAAGTGGAATCGCAATTATCGCCCATCTAGTTACAAGTCTTGGTAGATTAGTAACAGTCAAGGGCGACACATTTATGCTCTTTGTCACCATCACCACGGCATTGCTAGATACCGCAATCCTCTACCTATATATTCGACATGCACATCGAGAGCGAGTCAACAACCGCTCGAGCATCTTCCCTCACACATCTCATTTTAATCCCGACAAGAGGTATGACTTGTTTTATTAGAAAATCCATCTATCTCCTCCTTACCTTTCTGCCTCCGGCGGCTGGGCTCCGCCCAGACCCGTTGCTCGCTCCGCTCGTTCTTCGGCGGTCCCTCCATCGTCAGCGAGACGACACATATGCTTTTAACCGCCAGGATGCTCTTAACCGCACCAGGGTTCGGGCACTATTTTGACATTTGAACTTCACCTCATCGAAAACGACCAACCATCAACGCTCACACTCTACAATTAACAGGGCAGCACATTTTCCTGGTAGAAACTTGTGACGATCCGTGAAGTGGGTGGAAGTTTCGAACATCCAGAGTAGTGAAAGACCGAAAACAAAAGTTGTTGATTACACGCCGCGCAGTGGGTTTGATTGTCCGTGAGATAGCAGCAAATCTAGGTGTCAACAATGAGCGAGTCAAGAATTAAGAACGACAGCGAAGATGATGAAGATGCTCCTCAGATTTCAAATGACGTACACGACGAGGAGGATGAAGGCAGTGGGAGTGATGTAGAACGGGTGGATGATTCATCAGAGGAAGAAGAGGACGATGAAGAGGAGATTGAAAAGGTAGGCAGCGAAACGAGCGCAGCGAGCAACGGGTCTGGGCGGAGCCCAGCCGCCGGAGGCAAAGTAGAATGGTAGACTAACAAGGATGGTAGGTCAGAAAGGGATTCATTGTAGACGATGATGAGGAAGAGGAAGAGGAAGGGGAGGTTGACGAATCGTCAAGGAAGCGAAGAAAAAAGAAGAGAAGAAGAGCAACCGCCTCAGCGTCGGGAGATGAAGGAAATAAGGGAGATGATGAGGAAGAAAAACGACGAAGTAATCGTCCCAGCGATGATGAATTGGATCAGGATGATCTGGATTTATTATTGGAGAATACTGGAGGTTATAGGAGAGAACAGGAAAAACGATTCAAAAGGTTGAAGAGAGCAGAAGGAGGTGATGACAGTGGAAGGTCTTCTCGTGGTTTGACAGATATCTTCTCTGATGAGGAAGATGATCGAGGAGAAGAAGACGAGGAACAAGGTCAAATAAGATCTCGTTTGCCGGTTGATGAGTTTGATGATTTCATTGAAGAGGATGAATTTTCCGATGAAGAAGCTCGTCGCCAAGAAGAAGCAGAAATTCGTACTGGAAGAGCTACAAAAGCTACAAGAGGTCCCGCTGCTCTGAGTAGTCAATTAACAGGAATTGATGAGGATAAATTGGGAGAAATCTATGAAGTCTTTGGTGATGGTGAGGAGTATGAATGGGCATTGGAAGGAGAAGATGAAGGAATGGCTTCTGGTGGAGAAGATAATGAATTTGGTGGAGCAAGAGATGGAACGAGTAGAGATAAATCAAGTGCTCCAGAATTGAAAGATGTTTTTGAACCAAGTGAATTATCCGCTAGACTTTTAACTGATGAAGACAATGCTATAAGAGTTAATGATATTCCAGAAAGATATCAATTATTAAGATCAGCTTTGAAATCTGATTATGATTTGAATGATGAGGATTTTGCTGATGAGTTGCAATGGGTGAGTGATAAATTAACTGGTTCAAAAACTTTAATGTTTATTGCTAAACCACATCTTCGAGAACCGTTTTTAAAAGCTGTTCATAAAGTGGTTGAGTTTATATCTCGTGATCATCTTGAAGTACCATTTATTTGGAGTCATCGTAGAGATTATCTTATTTTCAGTCATTCAAAACAGGTGAAGAGAGAATCATATGATGATTCAAATACGAAAGAAACGGTTATTGAGACTCTGTTGACGTTGGATGATTTATGGAGAATTGTACTTCTTGATATCGAATTTCATGGTCTTGTGGAAAAGAAGCATTCTGTTGATAAGTTATTTAAATCTCTGAACTGTCATGATTCAAACTTTGAATCGTTATTCAAGCAAGCAAAAACATTGGTTGAATATCAGGATTTAACTGATTATCTTCAGTTCAGATATTCTTCACTTATTAAAGATAATTTATCATCTTCTAGATATGATGAAGATGAAGGGCAATCAAACGGTACAACTAAACGTCATAGTAGATTTGCGAGGTTTGAAAGAATTAGAGAAGGTCCTATTTATAATGTTGTCAAGGCATTTTGTATTAGTGCGGATCATTTGGGTGAAAATATTTTATCTGATCAAAGATTATTTTTCACTGAAGATGCTCCTGAACGTCCAGAAGAATTAGCTCAACAATATATTAAAGAAGGCGACACAACTACAACTGCCAGCTATATCCTTGATTCTGCTAAAGCGATGATAGCTGAAGAAATTTTCTATGATCCTAAAGTTCGTAAGAGTATTCGTGATAAGTTTGCTCAACAAGCGAAAATTGATATTATATTAACTGACAAGGGAAGTAAAAAAATCAATGAAGCTAGTCCTTATATTGACTTTAAATACTCTATCAATCGTGGATTTGAAGAACTTCATTTGAAGCCAGAATTATTCTTAAGAATGTTACAAGCAGAATCAGAAGGATTGGTAATAGTAAGAGTTAGTTATCCAGACTATAAAAGAACATTATTTGAGAAAATTCTTACCCGTTTTTTCATTTCTGATAATGTGTCTGATATTGCTGCTGCATGGAATGAAACTCGTAGAACAATTCTTAAAGAAGCTTCTCGCAAGTTCGTACCATTGATCTGTCGAAACATTAAAGAAGATCTCAAAGCTGATTGTTTAAGATCTCTATACTTTGAAGTTCGTAAACATTTTGGTGATAAACTTAACCAAGCTCCTTATAAGCCTCCTGGTTATGTTGCTGGTACGTCTGCAAGAATCTTAGCTATTTCTCCTGGTATGGGTGATTTCGGTAATGATGCAATTATCGCCATTCTTGTTGATGAGGAGGGACAAGCTGTTGAATCTCTTAAATTAGGAAATCCACGACATGTTGAATTCCGTCAGCAATTAATCGAATTGGTAAAAAGACGTGCTCCTGATGTTATTGGAATGGCTGGATTTACTGTAAATTCTGCTAAATTATTCCAAATTTTACAAGATATTGTAAAAGAAGAAGAACTTGTCCCTGGTGGAGATGCCGATGAAGCAGAAAATTCACTTCTCCAAGTTGTTTGGGTTCAAGATGAAGTGGCTAGATTATATCAACATTCTAAACGAGCTCTTAGCGAGTTTCCTGATCAAGCCACATTAGGTCGTTATTGTATTGCCCTTGCTCGTTATCTTCAATCTCCGTTAAATGAATATGCTGCGCTAGGTAAGGAGATTTCTGCAATCTCTATTCACCCCTCACAGAATTTATTACCTGAAGAAACGTTCCGAGAAGCAATTGAAACTGTCTTTGTTGATTATGTTAATCTAGTGGGATTGGATATTAATGAAGTTGTTCGCAATCAATATAGTGCAAACTTATTGCCATATATTGCTGGTTTAGGTCCTCGTAAAGCATCTGGTATTTTACAAGGAGTTCAATCCCACGGTGGACAGATAGCAAATCGTGGAGAGCTCATCACGGAACATATTACCACTAAAAACATTTTTGTTAATTGTGCTAGCTTCTTGAAAATTCCATATGATAAGCGTACTCTAAAGAATGAAGACACTGAACCTTTGGATGCTACACGGATTCACCCTGAAGATTATGATTTAGCTCGTAAAATGGCTGCTGATGCTCTTGAACTTGATGAAGAAGATCTTGCACAACTTGAAAATTCATCCGGTGGTGTTATTGGTCAACTTCTTAACGATGATTTAGAGAAATTGAATGAACTTATCCTCGAACAATATGCTGAAGAATTGGAAAATAAATATAACCGAAAGAAGAGCCATACTTTAGAAGTTATTAAAGAAGAACTTCAAAATCACTACGGCGAAAAGCGAGCTCCACTTCAATTATTAACTGAATTCCAAATTTTTACTTTATTAACCGGTGAAACCAGAGAAAGTTTACACAACAATATGGTCGTTCCAGTCATTGTCCGTCGCGTTACTGATCGTTATTTATCTGTACAATTATCTAATGGTATTGAGGGTAATGTTGCTGGTTCAAATATGACTGATGATAGAAATATTTCTCATCCAAGTTCATTATTCACTTATGGATTAACCATTCAAGCTGTTATTTTGGATGTTAATTATAAATCCTTTACTGCTGAATTAAGTACAAGACAAGAAATGATTCGAGAAGCTCTTGAAAAAGCTAAACGAAGTAAAACGAGAGATCCTAAGAAATGGAATATTGCCGCTGAAGATGCTGATAGAAGAAAAGCCGAAATGAAACATGAACAAGAAAAGAAATCTAGCCGTATTATTAAACATCCATTATTCAGATTATTCAATTCCAAACAAGCTGAAGAATACTTAGCTCCATTACAACGAGGGGATTTAGTCATTCGTCCTTCGTCAAGAGGAAACGATCACATTGCTATTACTTGGAAAATATCTGAAATGTTATTTCAACATTTAGATGTCCTTGAAGTAGATAAACCCAATGAATACTCATTAGGTCAAATTCTTCAGGTTGGCAAGTCAAGGTATAGTGATTTAGATGAACTCATTATCATGCACGTTCAAGCAATGGCAAGAAAAGTGGATGAAATGGTCGCTAGTGATAAATTCCAAAAAGGATCACGAGCTGATGTTGAAAAATGGTTAACTGCCTATACTGATGCAAGTGCCAATCGATCTGTGTACGCATTCTGTTTTGATCACAAACATCCTGGCTACTTCTTACTTTGTTTCAAAACAAATAGAAATACGCCAGTTCAAACTTGGAATGTTAAAGTTATCCCTAATGGGTTTGAATTAATGAATAACAGTTATGCCGACGTTCCTTCGTTATGTAATGGTTTTAAGAAGATTTTCATGTCAAGAGTTGCCGCCAGTGGAGGAAGACGATAAAGTGGACGGTTTTAAAAGTACATTAAAGTATTGTTTATATTTTGTTTGATTTTGTAATATTATTTTATATGCCTATTGTATTATACCCCCTATCTACATTGCCTCCGGCGGCTGGGCTCCGCCCAGACCCGTAGCTCCGCTCCGCGGAGGATGTATGGGCTCCCTGTCGGCAACTGGCCCCGCTTCTTGTTTTGTAGGATATGAAGTAGCTAAACTATGATTCCAATTGTCCAAGCTATTCTCTCATTCCTCACACAAGATATCGACCGACAGATATTTACTGAGGGTTAGGTAACTTCCATTTATGGAAGTTTCAGGGGGGTCAGGTACTGGAACTTTCTTGGAAGGAGGGTAGGTATGCCACAACACTTCCATTTATTCTCATTCGAAAGCGGTCGACCTGCTAGACATTTCGATATGATCATTCGGCACAAAAAGATAACTAAAATCTAGATACAGTTGTAGAAGCGAGAGATTATTACTAATAGAATGTTGTTCTGCAGGAGGTAGAGTTTAAGTACTTAATTTCTCTAATTTCAAACTATCAACGTTGACCGTTGTTTTACGGATAAATAGAAATATCTCAAATTTGGTTAACTGGAGTTGGTTAAACCGCTCTTTTAAAAGCTCTCTCGTTAGATTTAGTAATCGCTCGGTGCCGTGCAAGCCGATACTACGTGCATAGGGCTCTGCTAACGATAACGGTTGTCTAAACCAGTTTCTACATCGAATTTTTTCAGCAACAAAACGAACTTAAATCCATGATGTCATATAATCCCAAAATTATATTAAAAATAATGAGACATACTGACTAACTTTGCTTATCGGTCAAAATACTTCGCGAACCGCCTAGCACGTGTTGATAGCGCCGTACTACCCCTTATAGAGCCAAGTCTTATCAAGTTCAGCTAGTTTCGATGGTAGACTGAACCATCCATTAACCGTCTGATTCATATTTCAATCTTTTGTACTGTGAAAATCAAGATTCCGTAATTTTCTGAATTATCTCGAGACAAAAGCTTTATGTATTTTTAAAGTAATATTCGAGTCCTATCAAGACATAAATTAACCCTATCACCAAACACAAATGGTCAATTTCTTTATATCTATACTTCCTCCTTAAAACACACATACCCACCCCTATGTCATCTGTTGACTCAGACCCTCTTAGGATCTATCCTGTGGTAGGAATAGTAGTTGCTATATGTGGTAATATCTTGATTAGCGTTGCTTTGAATATACAACGATATGCTCATGTACGACTGGATAGGCGTAAACGATGGCAACATGGGGACACTGGAAACGATAGAGAGCTATCGTCTTCATTTATTGGTGATGGAATATGGTGGCTAGGCGTAGTGATTATGACGGTTGGGGAAACTGGGAATTTCTTAGCTTATGGAATTGCTCCTCCATCAGTTGTGTCACCATTAGGGGTGTTTGCCTTGCTTTCGAATTGTGTTATAGCGCCAGTGTTTTTTCATGAAAAATTAAAACGGAGGGATATTATTGGAGTAGCAATATCGATTGTAGGAATATTATTAGTAATATTTTCTGTACAACAACCAGATGATCCGGTGGTTCAAGATCCATTGGCAGTTATCTATGATGTGATACATCAGCTTTCTTTTCGGATTTATGGATTGGTAACAGTTGGCTTAATGTTGGTATTGTTGTTTATATTACCTGTGATGGGGAGACAGGGTGACAGTGACTCAGAAATTAATAGGAGGAAGCTGTACGGAAAAGGGAAAATAAAGCATAGTTTGAAAGCGCAAAATTCTCAACTGGATGAATCGATTAGCGAAAGCTTGTTAGATAATTCGACTGAGAGTGACGTTGAGGGGGATTATGGAGAGGCGATTGTGAGGGGTAGTAGTAGTTTTGGTGTAGGTGAGAGCAGTGGTGGCGAAGGAGGTACTAGTTCTGGGACGGGCGCTGGGACTGGTTCGAGAGCTGGAACATTTCGAGAAGCTTCTGGCTCAACTTCGAATACAGGATTCAGCTCACATTCTTCATCTCTTTCTCAAACCCACGCTCATGCGAAACCCACTAAGAATCTTTGGGTGCTTTTTGGGAACATTTCGTTAGTTGCTCTTTTAGGAGCATACACTGCTTTATCTACAAAATGCTTGAGTAGCCTTTTGAGATATAACCTACCTCGAGCTCTAACACTCAAAGCGACTTATATTTTGACATTTGTTGTAATATCAACGGCAGCACTACAGGTACTCTTCCTTAACAGAGCGTTGAAACACTTTCCTTCAACCTTAGTCATCCCAGTACATTTTTTATTTTTCACAATCTCAGTGATTGTTGGATCAGAGCTGGTATTCCATGATTTCGATGATGATTATGATTTTGCTCATTCTGTGATGTTTAGTATTGGATGTATTTTTACTTTTATTGGTGTATGGTTGATTGCTTCTGTGACTACTTCGACCAATGTTTATTCAGCTTCTATTAGTAATGAAGATGGTGAAAGCATAAACAACGAGGTAATATCGAATATTATACCGATTAATGAAGGGTATAATTCAGTACATGCTTCTCCTCGTGGTAATTTATACCAAGAATTTGAAGAGACAGATACAGATAGAACTCCTTTATTAGAAGATTATTCAGGAAGATCACCATATAGAAATCATTTTCATCCACACATTAGCTCTCATGACCATCACTCCCAAACCCGTAATTCTTTATCTCATTCATGGGAAACTTCTCACGAATCAATTCCTTTTGCATTGACAGCTCCAGGTGTGTATATAGGACAAGTGCTTAATTCAAAAAGGAGCATTGTAGAGTTATTTGATAATGAAGAAATTGATTCATCTGCTGCATTTGTGACGAGCAGTAAAAATGATAATACTTCTAAATCACCTAGAAAATGATTATACTTTGTAATTTATGCTTGTATTTGTTTACTCTTATTCTTCTTTATAAAATAATATAATTTATTTATTCTTTATCTTACGGCTCATTAATTTACCCCTTAAGGATTATGTTCTGTCGATCCTGATAAGATAAGCTTAAGCAGGTAGACGAGTGTGGACGTAAACATCCGTACGTTTAGTATTTAGACTTCAGAGTAGTAACTAAATATTAGTGGTTCAATTAGTAAATACCCCCTTATAAACGGATCTTAATGTCGGATAAACGTACGTACAGATTGTATGTCAAACATCCTAACATGTACGAACGAATTCTGCACTCATAGATAGCTCGTAAAAAGTCGTTAACTGTAGAACTGGCTAATCTATCTGTCCCTTATGGAGATAATGAGAAAAACTTGATATCCGCTGAAGTTATTCAGACAATGACTTTAGATACCGCCATTTTGTTGAAGAAAAGAACAGAACAGATTCTGTATCTTGCGTGGGGGTCTGCCTCCGGCGGCCGGGCTCTGCCCGGACCCGTTGCTCGCTCCGCTCGTTTCGAAGCCCCCGAGAAATCTTAAATCGAACGCCATCTCTTCCACTCCTTCCTGTATTTAAAATGCAAATTCCATTCACATAACTTGCTTTTGAGATATGTCCATCCACTCATTGGATGGAACTTCCTTCTTAACTCCGATCACTACCACCGCCATAAAGCGGCTGCATGCCACGGCCACGCCTACTCCACAGCGTGAACTGCTTACTCAATGCCCCTTAACCCCCATCGGCATCCGAATCAATAGAATAATATTCTTCTGCATAATTAACTCATTTACTGCATACGGGGATAATATCCGGCCAATACCGAGTTGAACCTTAAGGCCACCGCCACGAACTGCCACAATTACTATCATCACCACGAGCTTCACCAGCAATATCATCAGCACCACTTCACTTCTACCAGGACAATCTATAAACCCATATAGCTTCTACCTAATTAAATTTACCAATCTTAATTTACTAATAATCATTTGTTTACCAATCATTATTTTTACTAATCGTTTATTTCTAGTATTATATCAATCTTAAAAAGGCTAGAAATGGTCAAGAGATGATACGGGGGCGGAATAACGCTAGTCTCCAAGGTAAAAAGCCTTACGAATAAACGTGAAGCCAATTCCTTCCCTTTCATTAATTACCTAATTAATAGTTAATAGATAATTAATAATTATTAACCTAACATAAACACCCTCCTCTCTAAATCTTTTCTCAAATAATACTCAATTCTATCCAATTTATCTCGTAACCGACCCCCACTCAATACCCCTTTTCTTAACGTATTGCACGGCTCTCGTAACAATTCTCCGCTGATTTTCGCGGATCAGCACGATTTATCCACCTGCATTACCCTAAAAGTCCTAACCCATCAGTTTTTATTTATAAGCTGTAAAATGTGTGGCTAATCATTTTCTATTAGATTTTCAATCACGAATCGACTGTAGACGTTGAAGGGTAGAGTATTTATATTGTTTATTTCCTTCTTTCGATTTGTTTTTGATTGAATTGGCTTAAGTTTGATTAGGACTTCCGAAGCAGGTGGTGTCATTGTATTCGAGATTGTAAATACGACGACGATAGTAGATAAGGAGAATTGTTACGGGTACGAGTTGAGTAATTGAGGAGTAACATTTCCTTTGAGGAATTTTTTAAGCTGGTTTTGTAGTTGGGAGTTGCGTTAATAAAGTGAAGTGAGTAATGTTAGTTGATTGCGTGATTTCGAACTGGAGATTCCGCTGTGAAGAGGACAATACTAACATTTTACAGTTGACGCTATGGGTTTATCACACGGTTTGAATCAGTTTGTTGATTATGAACTGGCTAGTTCGCAATGGGCTCTAACTGGTGGATCAGTTGTGAGTGACGACTTTGTTGTATCGAATTTTACCGCTTCTGTTAGTTCGTTGGCGAGTGATTTGGTATCGAAGTGTTTTTTCTGTCAGGATTCTCAAGGATGGGGTCCAGTTTCTAGAAATCAATTCAGCTTGACTCCGTGTTTTATTGATGGAGTTGTTTTGAATTTTCCAAATTTATTGCTTTTGACGTTGGGAAGTTATCAGATTCATAATTTGCTGAAGCAGAAGCCATTACCTACGAGATGGGATTGGAAGTTTGTGTCGAAATTGGTGAGTATAAACTCCGCGGAGCGGAGCAACGGGTCTGGGCGGAGCCCAGCCGCCGGAGGCAGAATAGCTAACGTATGAGTAGACACTGGTTGGACTTCAGATTGTTTTTTATTTAATAGCTGCTTTCTTTAGTGCCATTGGTTCGGAAAGACCATTAGAAGATATTTCAGTTTGGTCACCGGTTATTTCAATTATTTCATTAGGAGTTGCATTTTCGTTACATGTGATTGAGAATTCAAGGACAGATATTCCTAATGGAGTATTGTTATTTTATTGGTTATTGTCTCCAGTTATGCTGATTTTCAAGATTTATGATTTGTATATTGGAGATAAGTTTGTTACACCTGGTACTAGAACTTATAGTATTGTATTTGTATTGGCAGCATTGAATGGAATTAATGTTTTATTTGTTGAAAGATTGTTTCATCGTCCTAGATGTTCTTATGATGCTTTATTGGATGAAATTGCTATGGAAAAGAGTCCTGAAGAGAAGGCAGATATTTTTGCTCAATTGACGTTTAGTTGGATGACTCCATTGATGAGACAAGGGTATAAGACATATCTTACGGAAGAAGATTTACCAGCATTACCGTCGTCGAATGCAACCACTAAGACTGCGACTAAGTTTGAGAATTATTGGCAGAATGAGATTGATAATCATACGGATCCTTCATTGGGTAGAGCTCTTGCTAGATCTTTTGGAGTCACTTTTATGATTGGAGGACTTTTTAAAGGAATTCAAGATATATTATCATTTACTCAACCTCAATTATTAAGATTATTGATTAATTTTGTAAATGATTATAATAATTCTGAATCTGGTACTGTTCCTCTAAGTAAAGGATTTGCAATTGCTGCTGCAATGTTTATTGTATCTGTTTTACAAACTGTTGCACTTCATCAATACTTCCAAAGAGCATTTGGAACTGGTATGAGAATTAAATCTAGTTTGACATCGTCTATTTTCAAGAAATCATTGGTTCTTTCGAATGAAGATAGATCTCAAAAATCAACTGGTGATATTGTGAATCTTATGTCTGTTGATACTCAAAGATTACAAGATTTATGTCAATATGGTCAAACTATTTGGTCTGGTCCTTTTCAAATTATACTTTGTTTAGCTAGTTTGTATAATATTTTGGGTAATTCAATGTGGGCTGGTGTTGCTGTCATGGTGATTATGATTCCTATTAATTCATATTTGGCAAATATTCAAAAGGAATTACAAAAACATCAAATGAAGAATAAAGATAAAAGAACAAGACTTACTTCGGAAATTTTAACTAATGTTAAAAGTTTGAAATTATATGGATGGGAAGCACCATTTGTTGCAAGATTAAATCATGTTCGTAATGATATGGAATTGAAGACTTTAAAACAAATTGGTTTGTTTTCTTCCGCTACTTCATTTTTATGGAATTGTGCTCCATTCCTTGTTTCTTGTTCAACATTTGCAATCTTTGTCTATACTCAGGATAAACCACTTACTACTGATATTGTTTTCCCTGCTTTGACACTTTTCAATCTTCTTAGTTTCCCATTGGCAGTTATTCCAATGGTTGTTAGTGCTTTAGTTGAAGCATCTGTTGCGCTTGGAAGATTGAGTTCATTTTTAACTTCAGAAGAACTACAGCCAGATGCTGTTGAAAGACTTCCAAGAGCTACTGAAACTGGTGAAGAGGCAGTTGCTATTAAAGCTGGTACTTTCCTCTGGGAACGTAAACCAGAGTATAAGATTGCTCTTGCTAATATTAATTTCAATGCTCGCAAGGGTGAATTAGCATGTGTTGTTGGTAGGGTTGGTGCTGGTAAATCATCTTTATTACAATCAATTTTAGGTGATCTTTATAAAGCCGAAGGTCATGTTACTGTCAAAGGTAAAGTTGCTTATGTTGCTCAGGTTCCATGGATTATGAATGCTACAGTAAAGGAAAATATTCTGTTTGGTTGTAAATATGATGCAGAATTTTATAAAAGAACTGTTGAAGCATGTGCTTTAACTGATGATTTTGCTATCTTACCAAAAGGTGATGAAACTCAAGTTGGTGAAAAGGGTATTTCATTATCAGGTGGTCAAAAGGCCAGATTAAGTTTAGCTCGTTCTGTTTATGCTCGTGCTGATGTTTATCTTTTAGATGATCCTTTATCTGCTGTTGATGAACATGTTGGTCGTCATATTATTGATAATGTTTTAGGTAGTGAAGGATTGCTTGCTAGTAAGACTATTGTTCTTGCTACCAATTCCATTCCTGTTCTTTCTCAAGCTGATACTATTACTATGCTTTCTGGTGGTCGTATTGTTGAAACTGGTGAATTAGCTGAAGTTATGAGTAACAAAGGAGCTATTTATTCATTAATTTCTGATTTTGGTAAAAAGAAGCCTCGTACTACTTCTAGTGATGCTAGTTCTAGAACTGCATTAGAAGAAGAATCCACCAGTGAACCTCCTAGTGCTACCCCATCTGCTGCACCCAGTGAATTAAACCTAACCAATATCTTAACCAAGAGAACACGTCGCACAAGTACTCATACTTTACGTAGAGCAAGTATTGCTAGTTTCACTAAACCAACCATTGACGATGAAGAAAGTGATAAAGATGAAAACAAGGAACATGCTGAACAAGGTAAAGTTAAATGGGATGTTTATATTGAATATGCTAAAGCTTCTAAAATTTGGGGAGTTTTCTGGTATTTGGTTATGCTTTTAGTATCTAGTGGTCTTTCTGTTGGTGGTAATGTTTGGTTGAAGCATTGGTCTGAAGTTAATAGTGGATCTAATGCTAATCCTCATGTTGGTATGTATTTGGGTATTTATGCTGCTTTTGGTATTGGTTCTGCCTTCCTTATGGTTGTTCAAGGAATTATTCTTATGATTTATTGTGCTATTAATAGTGCTAAGAAGCTTCATGATGGAATGCTCAAAGCTGTTATTAGAGCACCAATGTCATTCTTTGAAACCACACCACTTGGACGTATTATCAATAGATTCTCAAATGATGTTTACCGTGTTGATCAGGTATTGGCTAGAACATTTGCACAATTCTTCAACAACACTGTCAAGGTACTTTATACACTTTTGGTTATCACATTCTCTACTCCTCAGTTTTTGTTATTTGTCTTACCACTTGGATTTTTGTACGTCTATTATCAGAGATATTATTTGAGAACATCCCGAGAACTTAAAAGATTGGATAGTGTTTCTAAGAGTCCTATATATGCTCATTTCCAAGAAACTCTTGGTGGTATTAGTACAGTTCGTGCTTATTCTCAACAGAACAGATTCAACTTTATTAATGAAAGCCGTCTTGACATTAACTTAAAGGCTTATTATCCAACCATTAGTGCTAATAGATGGCTCGCAGTTCGACTTGAATTCATTGGTTCTTTTATCATTTTAGCAGCTGCTGGATTGGCTATCTTAACGCTACCATCTGGTAGATTGGGCGCTGGTACTGTTGGTCTTGCAATGTCTTATGCTCTTCAAATCACTCAATCATTGAATTGGATTGTTCGTATGACTGTTGAGGTTGAGACTAATATTGTATCAGTTGAACGTATTCTTGAGTATAGCACTCTTGAAAGTGAAGCCCCAGTAATTATCTCTGATAACAGACCTGCTGCTAGCTGGCCAACTGACGGAGCAGTTGTTTTTGATGATTACTCCACTAGATACAGACCTGGACTTCCATTAGTGTTGAAAAACATTAACTTGGATATCAAACCAAGAGAGAAGATTGGTATTGTTGGAAGAACTGGTGCTGGTAAATCTTCATTGACTCTAGCACTATTCAGAATTATTGAGGCTGCTGGAGGTCATATTGATATTGATTCAGTTGATACCAGTTTAATTGGACTTCAAGATTTGCGACACAGATTGTCGATTATTCCACAAGATTCACAAGCATTTGAAGGTACTATTCGTGATAACATTGACCCAGAAGGAATTCATGATGATACCGAATTATGGAGAGTACTTGAATTATCGCATCTTAAAGAGCATGTTAAGTCAATGTCTGAAGGACTTGAATCAAAGGTTAATGAAGGTGGATCCAATCTATCAGTTGGTCAAAGACAACTAATGTGTCTTGCAAGAGCTTTATTAACGCCTTCCAAAGTCCTTGTATTAGATGAGGCTACTGCTGCAGTTGATGTCGAAACTGATCATGTCCTTCAAGAAACAATTAGAAACGAATTCAATGATCGAACGATTCTCACTATTGCACATCGTCTTAATACTATTATGGATAGTGATAGGATTGTCGTCCTTAGTGGTGGACAAGTTTCTGAATTTGATTCACCAGAAAAACTTTTACAAAATAAAGATTCAATGTTTTATTCTCTTTGTAAGCAAGGAGGATTTGTTGAAGAAGAATGAGAGAATTAGCATAATGTGTAGTTGTAATAAAATTAATAATCATCATCTAACTTTTTCTGCCTCCGGCGGCCGGGCTCTGCCCGGATCCGTTGCTCCGCTCCGCGGAGCGACTTATAGTTTAAACATTTCATTAACTACTAAATAGAATTTTTCCCCACTATCTAATCAACACAACTGTTTCTCAATTACTGGGCTTGAACTTCACTGGCATCGGCCATTATCGGCAGTTGCTCCCCTCCACCATTGGCAGAAACACCAGAACTATCAACATTGTGGAAATCAAGAATCTCCGAATACATCATCACTTTCCATGCATCAACAGGCAAATCAGCATCATTGAAAGACCAATCGAACTTCTCACCAGCAACTGGCTCATCAGTTGGGTCATGATAAGGAGCAAGGTATGGATGGGCCAATGCTTCACTAGCCGTAATACGCTTACGAGGATCAAATACAAGCATCTTCTCCATTAAATCAATCGCATCGGGATCCCCGTTTTTGAACTTCTGTGATAATGGAATTCTTTCTCTCTTGGGTAAAGATTTAACAAACCTCAAGGTATTTTCACTACCAATAGTTTCAATCACATCTGCTGGCGGACTACCTAATAATTCGGTTATAATTGAAAATTGGTGAACGTGATCTTGACCTGGGAATAATGGTTTACCTTCAAGCATTTCTGCGAAAATGCATCCCGCACTCCAAATGTCAACCTCAACGTCATATTTCTGCCAAGTAAGCATAATTTCCGGAGCTCTATAATATCTGGTAGATACATAGCCGGTCATCTGTGGATCTTGGATACGGGCCAATCCGAAATCGCAGATTTTCAAATCACAATTCTCATTGATTAGAATATTACTTGGTTTCAAATCACGGTGTACCACTCCGGCAGAATGAACATATTTCAAACCTCGTAAAATTTGGTACAAGAAATATTGAATAAACTGTTTTTCTAAGGGACGGGAAGTCAACAATCGATGAAGATCGGTTCCTAATAATTCAGTAACAAAGTAAATATCTTCTAAAGGAGAAATGAAAATATCACTTAAACTGATCAAATTTTCGTGGCGCAAATGTTTCAGGAGTTTTAATTCACGGTATGTTCTTTTAGCCAATACTGGAGTACTAAATGGCTTCATAATTTTCTTAACCGCTACATTTTGTCCGGTCAAATTATCTTTAGCAGAACTGAATTTTGGAGTTAGTATATGAATACGACAACGACATGCCTCCGGCGGCCGGGCTCTGCCCGGACCCGTAGCTCGCTCCGCTCGTTCGTACAGGATCCCCACGCTCTCCGCGCAGCGGAGCAACGGGTCCGGGCA
>JAJMIH010000080.1:0-56045 GCA_030575175.1 Sugiyamaella novakii
GCCCAGACCCGTTGCTCCGCTGCGCGGAGAATGCTGGGGTCGTATCTGTCTCCGCGCAGCGGATCAACGGGTCTGGGCAGAGCCCAGCCGCCGGAGGCAAGAGAGGAAACAATAGAAATGCATTTATTTTTTACCACCAGATCGAATAAGATCAAGAAATGTGTCTTTGGACATTTCCGTCATTTGTTCTTCTTTTTTGGTCAATCCAATGACTTTGTCCGTAGATGCAGAATTAGCGACAGTCTGTGATGCAAGAACCGCATTGAATAGTCGAACCACACCTCGTTGGGCAATTTTACGTAACTTCTTCTCATTCTCAAGAATTTCTTGAACAGTGCGAAGGTCGGAACTATCCTCATCAGTTCGTACTTCAAGAAGATTCCGAACTCTGTCTTTATCTTGAAGCTGCTTCTTTTCAGCAACAATAGCTCTACGGGCTTTGGCGTCTAATCGTGAAGTTTCAAGATCTTTGGCACTCTTTTTGGATCGGACTAGAATTGGATTATCTCGATCATGTGCTTTGACTCTAGATTGTAGAATAGCAGACATAGCCTTGGAAAACGATTCTTTTTCTTTTTCTTTTTTAGCTTCGAATTTGCTTAACTTTGAATTGGGATTTTCATCATCAGAATCATCATCAAATTCGTCGTCTTCATCTTCGGCTTCACTAAATTCGTCATTTAATTCGTCACTATCAGTACCATTTAACTCATCTTCGCTACTACTCTCTTCCTGACTGATGTCAGTATTCTCTTGCTCTTCTTCTTCTTCTTCTTCTTCGTCTCTCTTTCGTTTCAACTGACTGGGAATAACGCTAGCATTCGATCTATTCACCCTAACGCTACCCTTTGGTTTGGTCTTTTCTCCATTACCAACTCCTTTAACCATTTTAACGTAAAATAATAATAAATAATAAATAAATAAATCAAATTAAATTGAATTCTGAAAATGAATATTTCAATTACGGATGGTGATATATTTTTTGGATCTGCATTGAAAAATAAAAAAATTAAAAGATTGGTCGATCACGGTTAGGGTTGAGAGGTAAGGAGGATTGTTCAGACCCTGCGTTAGATAAGATGTTAACAGTAAAGAGACGACGAGCTATAGGGGGTGATTATCGGAAATAACTGGCGGTAAATATAGATCGATAGAATTATATAGCTGAGAATGTTGTGTTTCTCTCCGCGGAGCGGAGCAACGGGTCTGGGCGGAGCCCAGCCGCCGGAGGCAATTTAAGGGAGAGTAGAAGGTTAGGTACAGCCGTATGATCAGCTGTTTATTTCGCTCACAAAGCGCAGGATCATCAATATGTAAACAAACATTGAATTAGCGACAATCCAACGCATTGTAATAGTGTTAATATACAACTTCACGTATATCTTAAGTTATACTATGAATACTACAGAGATGGAATTACAGAATTTAGAGAATTTAGCTCCTAGATCTAGTTCACGGGGTGGTGTTGCGACGCGTCTTCAACGCCCAACAACAGTTCATAATCCGTTAAACAATAAGAAATCATCCTTATCATTGAATGGAAATGGAATGGCTGGGTCGAAGAGTCAACCTATTAGAAATGTTCTAGAAGAAAAGACCATGAATTCAGATTCTATGCCACCACCTCAGATTAGAGCTAGGTCTGCGATACCATCAGTTCCAAGAACAGCACCAATAAAAGGAAGGTCTATTAAGGCCATAAGCAATAATACTTCTTATCACGAGACACTACAGATAGATCAGGATAAATCTGAGGAATCATATTTTCAATCGGAGGTCCGACGCCTTAGAACTGAAGAAGCAAGTTGGAAATTTGAAAGGGAAAAACTCCTTGATCAGATTAGTCAATTATCATCAAATCGTGATAAATTTCTTGAGCGAGAGGACCAACTTCGAAAAGAAAAATACGAAGTAGAAAGCTCGCTTCAAAAGGAATTACTATCGAATAAAGATTTATACCATAATAGCATAGTTGAATTGCAGGCCGAATATAACTCTACTTTATCAATTGCAATTGAGAAGGAACGTTCGCGAGCTCAAGAATCACTACTTCAACAGCAAGCCCAACATCAGTCAACAGTCAATTCACTTCGTGAACAGTTAGAAAATGAAAAAAACCTGAAAATAACTTCAATAGAGCAGAAATTTCTTCATGAAAAAGATATGATTAAGTATGAGTTTGAAAAGCAAAATCAACAGTTAGTCCACGAGCTGGAGAAAAAAGATAATGAATTAAAACAAGCTGAGTTTGAATCGACGAGAGTTCTCCAAGAAAAAATTCAACAAAGTGCATTAGTTTTCAATCAAGAAAAGCAAAACCTTCAAGTTCAAATGGAATCTCTTCAATCAACGTATAATCAAGAAAAGCAGAATCTTCTTAGTCAAATTGGATCACTTCAAAATCAGGTTAAAGCCGATTCTGTCCGATTAGAAACCCAAAATCATGAAATTGAATCTCTGAAACAATCCCTCTCACAAGCAACGTCAAACTGCCAGACCCAACAAACTATTGAGAAATCTCATCAAGCAAGAATTTACGAACTTGAAAACAGATTTTCAGAAATGAAGCTACTTTTAGAATCTTCTGAACAACAAAGAGATATTGCTAAACAAAAACTCCTAAAAGAAGAGATGATTCGTCGAAAACTTCATAATCAAATACAAGAACTCAAAGGAAATATTCGAGTATATTGTAGAATTCGACCACCACTTGAATCGGAAAAACTCAAATCATCTGTTGCCAAAATGTCTTTCCCAGATCAAGACCTTGAAGGACAACAATTGCTGCTTACAGGACCTGCATCGGAATCAGCGATTGGATCTGTGACAACTAAAACTCATCCTTTTGAATTTGATAAAGTATTTTCTCCATCGTCTACCAATGAAGAAGTTTTTGATGAAGTTTCAGAACTCGTCCAAAGCGCGTTAGATGGTTACAATGTTTGTATTTTTGCTTATGGACAAACTGGGTCAGGCAAAACTCATACCATGTCATCAAATAATGGTATTATTCCTAAAGCTGTTAACAAAATATTCGAGACTTCTGAATCATTAAAAGAACGAGGTTGGAAATATGAAATAACTGGTGAATTTCTCGAGATTTACAACGAAACAATGCGTGATTTACTAGGTTCGTCAGATCCAGAGCTCGACGGCGGGCGAAATTCAAAACTAGAAATCCATCATGATTCTAAACTTCAAAAAACAACGGTCACAAACATAACAACAGTGCATTTGGATTCACCTTCCACCGTTTATTCTGTGTTAAAGAAAGCTGCAAGTAATCGTTCAGTTGCAGCTACTTCAGCAAATGAAAGATCATCTCGGTCTCATAGTGTTTTTATCCTTCGTATTAATGGCGAAAATACCACCACTGGTAAAATATGTGAAGGCACTCTTAATCTAATTGATTTAGCTGGCTCGGAAAGGCTAGCTCATTCACAAGCTACTGGCATCAGGTTAAAAGAAACTCAATCGATTAATAAAAGTTTAAGTTATCTTGGGGATGTAATCTGTGCCCTTGGCGACGAAGATAAATCTCATATTCCTTATAGGAATTCAAAGCTGACTTACCTTCTTCAATATTCCCTGAGTGGTAATTCGAAAACTCTAATGTTTGTTAATATCTCTCCGTTGGAACCTCATGTTAGTGAATCTATAAGTTCACTTCGATTCGCGACTAAGGTGAATAATACAAAAATAAATTAATGATAATAATGACATAATGACAATTAGACTATTTTTAGTTTATTAATGAATATATAAATATAATTAGTCAATTCTTACTGCAGAATAAATTCCACGAATAAAAATCCACGTAGAGAGAAATCCAATGCTCCCAGTGAGAAGGAAAATGGTCCCAGAAATTAAGAAGCTATAGCTGAGGTACAATAAGATTGCAGTTAATCCTCCATAACTATATCTAAAGAATAATAATCCAATTGAACTCAAAAATACGTAGATACCAACTGACCCAGAAAGAGCAAAGCTTGACCATTGCCAACGGTAGTCACCGGCAAGTAACATTAAATAAACAATCCCAATAGTCACAGTCACAGAAGTTATAACCATCATCATATAACTAGCAAAAAGAAATCCAAACATATAGTAAATTTGATGTAACCATAAAGAAGACATTATGAATACTAGTTCAACAGAAATTGCAATAAATGGTAACAATCCAGACAGTAAAGTACGTACAATCGGTTTTAAATAGAATGGTAAGGTTGGGATCTTTGGTAGAGGTTTATCTGATACAGCAGTACCTAATTTTGTATAATCAGTTCTTCTTCTTTTTCCTATAAAACTACCTATTAAGGAGAATGGAATGGATACGAAAAACCATAGTGCTATTAATTTCAAAATAACAGCGAAAGGAACAGCTCCAGAAGAACCCTGAAAGATAACTAGAAAGTTTAATAATAAAACTGTACCAAATACAATACCAGGAACAAAAATAGGGGTTAGAACAAATAACATAGACCATAGCGTCAAATCAGTCTTTACTACTGTATTCTCCGAATCATCTTTGGATAAATAATCTTCACCTTTGAATGATTTAAAAGAATAAGCAGCTACATACCCAGCAATGATGGATGAAAACGAATATATGTAAATAGCCACTGTTGCTAAATAACCACGTCTTTCTGGAGAGAGAAAACCTAAGGCAGCGAATAATATTGTCATGAAAGCGAGGAAAAAGAGATGAGATCCATTGCCAACGAGAACACTCAACAACAGAGTATTCTTAGGAGCACGTAAACAACTATCTTTTAATAGCTTCCATCCAGAACTAATGTCAATATTTGGATTGTATTCAGACTGACGAATATTGGCAATATCTTTACGTACTGAATATATTGCCACTCTATTAAGAGCAATACAGATAATTCCAACAATTACCAAAGAACTTACAAGTGGAGCCCAATGAATATCAGAACCCTTCACTTGAAGATATTTATCCCATCTAGAAGCCCACTTTATGTTCGACTGTTTCCATGTAACCGAATAAGTATATGTGATGTCCATTTCGTTGTTCTCCGTATCCATTGATACTCTCGGTATTTCTCCAACAGCGTGCTGGCCTTTACGAAAGGTCGAAAGATTGATTGAAGTATTCGCATTACAATCTCTCGCATCTTCAGTTGTGTTATAATTTTTTGACGTGGGGGTCACTCTAGCACCCACCACTCTATACTGACCAGGAGAATGTTCATGATATTCGATCGTGAAGTCGAAATGATTATAAAAATTTTGGACAGATTCATGTCCGAAGAAGTTAGTTCTTCCCAACGGTACCCCGCTGCCTTGATAATAACGATAGCGATTGCGCCAGCCATGGCTATAATCGTCTTCATCATCGTCATCATCATCATCATCCCCACTGATACCTTTCTCTTCGTATACCAAAGGCAGATCATCAATATTCCAAAAATATGATAAACGGCTAGCTGCCATACGAAGGTTTCCCAAACGCTTCTGTGAATAGTGATTAGTACAGAGTTGAGCACATTGAACATCCTGCAACATTTTGAATTGAAAGGGAGTATCATATATACGATCTCCAAAAAGAAGGGAGCCCAAATTTCCCTCCAATTGATGAATTCCATCTGCTGGTCTACAAAAGTTGAATCGTTTACTATAATAATCGTAAGAAACGCCTCCCCATCTACTCCAGTTATTACCGAGACTGTTGGTTGTTAGCATCACATTATCACCTGAAGAATAGTCTTTTGGAGATGTTCCAGGGACATTGTAAGCTAGAATTGGGACAAGCCAAAAATAAGGCATAAATAGTAGCATCAACATCGCCTGAAGTTATATCAGAAATGTTTCATTGAGAACGCAATATTAAGATATGTGATATTTTTAGGTTTATCTTTATCTACCTAAGATCAACGTTTCATGGCTTTGCCGTTCGTCATACTGCAGATGTGGAGCGGCGAAATTGTGATTCACCCACCACTAGCGAGAGAATGAGAATAGTTAATATCAATTGATATAATTGACATCGAGTTAGTGTTTGAATATCAAAAAGTGTTCATAATATACTTTATTTATGAGAGTCAGCATTGGACAGTTTGGTCTGCTGAGAATGAGCCGCACGGATGTTTTGTAAATAATTTATAATATTATTTCAGCTTGGGAGTTAATTTCACTATATTTATAATATTTCTTTATATTCGAAACCTAACTCATCGATTGAGCTGCCCATTTACGAGGATTTCTGCTCTGTTCGCCTCTTTATCAAAGGTTTCTCTTTGTTCCTCTATCCCATAAGTTCCTCTTTTCACTTTTCAATTATGAAAAAGATTTGTTCTTTTTATTGCTGCTATTTTTTCAAAATCATTTCTTTAACAATATCGGTTTCCGCTTAATTCTCGTATTTCCTCTATTGATTTCTATATCTGCTATCTGGTTTTTCTACTGAATCTGAAGTATGTGCGATATTGATCTTTTCTCTTTCCATCAACCCTTTCCCTTATCGAGCATGACGTCTGAGTCTGTGTCGATCCATGACTTTGTAAACTTCACTTACATTGTAACTATAACGATATTGTATGAATGACCAATACTAGATTACGACACCTTCATCTGATATTGGTTGTACTCCGAATCATATGGAAATATGTTCCACTATGACAGAGTGGTCTAGACACTCCGCAAAGCGGAGCTACGGGTCCGGGCAGCGCCCGGGCGCCGGAGGCAGAAAATCAAGTACTGGAAATATGCCATTAATTCATTAAAAGATATACAAAATAAGATATATATCAACATCAAGAAACCCTACAAAATCTGAAAATAATTATGCTATATGCAAAACACACTTAATTGTTGAAAGCATCCCATCCGAACATCCACTTTTGGAAAACAGGATCACTCCATTGGTTAGGGTTCTTCTTGTCGGAAGGTTCTAACTTCATGTCAGAATCACGTTCCTCTTGCTCATCACCATCGGGCATGTGCCAGATATAACCATTATCACGAGCTCCTCTTTGGATCTTTTCAACTCTAAGCTTACGTCTCTTTTGATATTTGAGCATAGCTTGAGGAATATCTTCAACAGAGGCGCAGTCGCTGAGAAGAGCAGAGATACAGGCACCATCCTCAATAGCTTGAGCAGCACCTTGAGCTAGGTATGGTAACATAGCATGAGCTGAATCACCAATGAGGACTGTATGACCAGATTTGGAAACCCATCTGGGGAGGGTAGGTAAATCAGCCAATACCCACTTAAGTACAGTCTTAACATGAGTCAAGAGCTGAACAACAACAGGATCAAAATTCTTGTAGTGATTTCTCATTTCTTTAATATCACCAGGTTCAGCCCATTTACCAACGGCAGCTTGTCCAGGGTGAGACATGACGATGTTGTACATTTCACCTTTTCTAATAGGGTAGGCCATGATATGACGCCTATAACCAATCCAACAGTTGGAATTGATATCCTTCATCAAATGAGCAACAATAGGATCAGCGAGCATCTCTTCGGCGGGAATAGTGGCTCTATAAGCACAATTGGTAGAAGGAGTGGGAAGAACGGTTTCTTCAGTAACAACTGCAGTGTCACGGACACGAGATCTAATACCATCAGCACCGATGATAAGATCAGCAGATAAAGTAGTACCATCAACGAGTTTAACGGTACGAGTTTCATCATCAACTGAGTCGATACGAGAACCAGTTCTAATATCAACACCAACAGAGAGAGCATAATCCCAAAGAACACGTTGGTAATCAGCACGGTGAATGAGCCAATATGGGAAACCGTAAGTTTCAGTCATGTGAGGATCAAGTTTAGTAGCGTTAAGAATTTCACCGGTAGAATATCTTCTAAGGTTAATATTAGATGGTTTAGTGACCCATTCTTTAAGTTTTTCGGCAACTCCATACTCGTGTAAGACCTTAACAGAGTTAGGAGGAATTTGAATACCGGCACCGACTTCATTAATTTCATTGGCAGCTTCTAAAACTATGACAGTATGACCTCGTTGAGCGAGACCAATGGCAGCACCAAGACCACCAAGACCACCACCACAGACGACAACTTTGAAATTATTAACAGCGACCATTTTTTGATTGATTGATTGTTTAGATGAGATTTAAAGATAGAATGGAGAAATCTATCTCCTTTAATAGGAAATGTTGGAGTCGGCATCTTGTCCTGAATTTTCTGGGGTATAGCGGGTATGGCGGGACGGATGATGGATAAGCTAGCATTTAGTATATCTCGGCAGTTAATTAGGGAATAGGTATAGTCGATCGCGGTAGAGTTAACCGAACCCCACATATTCGGCAACTTTTTAAAGTGCGGATAACTCGGGATAAGTTTCCGAATTTATAGTTGTTATTCGCCTCCGGGAACTTTTACCGAAACGTACGGCTGTAGATCGGCTAGTAAGATGGCCCGGTGTGAAGTCCGCTTGAGAGTTAGATTTGTCCGGGGGATATTCACCATGGCGGGGTACCGGGGGGAAGACGGGTACGGGTATGGGCTCGGATCAATTGAAGATAAAATATACGGATGGAGTTTGTATGGGAACTGGGTTACGGGTGTAAAATTGTACTGGTTTATTTAGATACTTGAGGAGTGTTTTAGAAGACTATGTAGCAAACTCCTTAATAGGAGACGAATCTAGATCTGAAAAGCCATCTAAAACCAATTTTATCATGACTTGAAGTTTATATTAACAAAAATAAGCAGGTTCTGAATATTTATCTAATAACACATGCTAATCATTATGCTTTGTATAATGCTTAAATAACTGTCTTTTACTTGAGATATGCTCTCCGAGTGGCTCAATATATCCTGTACTCTACCGATTAATCCACAGCCTCCACCCGCGACTTTTGAACTTCCAAAATTTCGACTGAGGGAAATACCGGAAAGAAATTCCGCCCTTCGGAATAATCCCAACGATATTATTACATCATTATCAAACTCCAGAAAAGTATATTAGAGTTTGATAAGCTACCCCACTACGTATCTAAAACCTTTAACTTTAAATAGATTAGAAGCTATAGCGGGGTGTTGGTGAAATGCTTAACTGTATTAAAGTTCAATACACGATCTTGGCTTTACTGCTATCAATCCTATTAGTAATAATGCCAACAAGTGCCTTTTTCCAAGCATCCAAACTGCCAAGCTTTCTTCAAGGTGGCTAATCAAGGAGGTACAAGAAAGAAGCCAATAATAGGTAGATAATTACAGTGCAGGGAGATATATCCTGTCAACCGGTATAGATATGAATAACGCGGGACTACTTCCCGCACTCCAACTACTATTCCACTTACCCCTCTGGCTGTCAGTACTCACGTTTCGCATTGAGACAGCGGAACACTTCACTTGTCAAAGAATGGGGGTTATATAGAGACAAATACCTCCTGATTCCAAATTAGGGGGGTTAGTGGTCATCATTTTTTGTTTTCGGACCATTTATCCCGGCAAGATCGTGCTTACCGTTTATCTGCCGGGACTTTGACCCGCGCATTGTGCATAGAGTGAGAGACGTACCGCTTGCTCTCCCTTGTACGCATCATTAAAAAAGTTAAAAAGTGAAAGCTTCTTATTGATAATTGTATACTATTCTCTTCATAAATATAGTTTAAGAGTACCAAAAGTACCAACGTTTGCAATTAATACCACCCTATTTACACCTAAACTTGACAGTCATTGCTTAGAAATTACGGCTAGATTTTCATATTAGGAAGTGATCTACATAAACTATTTTCAGTTCGCCTCAACAAGCCGAAAAGCTTATATGTACTGTCAAAATTTTCATTCCGCACGTCAAGTTAACCACACACCCACTAGAAGTAGCTTATCTGTTGAATTTAGTACCAACTTAGAATGATCTACAATAGGTTTAATCCCCGACACCACCGAGCAAGTTATTTCTAAGACAACGGCGGTTACAGTACAACTGTACTATTATTACATGAGGTAAAAGGCAGAGCATAATAATCTTCTCACGCTTGCCGCATGAAGCTTGACTATAAGAATTTTATTAAATACAACTCTATTACGATTAAGCTTATGGCAAGGTTACCGTGCCTATCTATTGTCGGAAATAGGATGAGATGAGGCGGGATACCCCTCCAAGTATGCCCCACATCGGTCGGCGAAACTGCAATGTCCGGGTTTACTAAGCTGGTAATTTCTGCATCCTAATCTGCATCCATTGCATTCGGGCCTCTTTGATTAGCCCCATCAATGTTGTTGATCTCCGGACTAACTTCCCTTTTGGTCATGATTACCCCACCAAGAGCTTCTCAGACTAGAACAAATCCGGGGCCTCGCGCGGTATGATGAACCGAGACCTAAAAGTCTCATATTCCGCTTTCATGTCAGTAAATAATTTTCTATTTAACTCGTGGAAATCCGGGGTTAAATCTTATTCTTTCTCTTCATTAACACTCTTACTTTTCTTTTAACGGGCTTAATAGAAGTTTAAGAATATCAACATGAGTGACCAAATCTCTACTGAAAGATCATTTACTCACGATCCTGAAAAACAGATCGCTGTTCATAATGATGCCTCAACAGAAGAATATCCTGTTCCAACTGAGCTCAATGCTGAATATATTTTGGAGCGTCATGGAACTCTCGAGTTAGATCCTATGCCATCTCATGATCCTCAAGATCCCTTGAATTGGTCAAGTTTCAAAAAGAACTTGCATTTAGGTCTGCTTGCTTATTCTTGTATGTGTGCTACTTTTGTAGCTGCTGGTATTGTACCTGCCTACGAAACTATGGCTGAAGAATATGGCGTTACAGTTCCCGCCTGTTCTTATCTTACTTCTACTCAAATCCTTATTTTCGGTATTATGCCATTTTTTGTTATGCCCCTTATGAATAAGTATGGACGTAGAAAGTTTTTAGTTCTCGCTTTGTTTGGGTCATTTGCAGCTAATTTAGGTGGTGGCTTTGCAAAAACTTATGGCCAGCAAATGGCCACTCGTGTTTTAGCCTCAGCCTTCATTTCCCCTTGTCTTGCTGTTGGTACTGTTATCGTTACTGAAATGTTCTTTTCTCATCAAAGAGGTAGTAAGAATGGTTGGTGGGCCCTTATGATTACCCTTGGTACTCCCGGTGGACCTTTTATTATGGGTTTTGTTGTTAAGTATGCTTCTGTTAAATGGGTCTATTTTATTTTCGCCATTATGAACTTCCTTGGGTTCTTGGGTTGGTTAGCCTCCAGTGATACCATCTGGACTCGTGATGGTGCCATTGTCAATGAACCCGATTCTCTGTTTAAAATTAGATCAAAAACCAATGAAAAGATTACCTTTTGGTCTTTTTTTGCTCCTCTTAAGGAATTCAGCGAGATTAGAGTGCTTGTACCATCTCTTTCGTACGCCGTTGTATTTTGTTATGCCAACATCGTCTTAGTTGTTGAAATGCCCCAAGTTTTCGGCATGGAATTTGGTCTTGATTCTGTCGGAATCGGCTTGCAAATGGTCTCTATTCTTATTGGCTCAGTTATTGGCGAAGTTCTATCAGGTCCTTTATCTGATTGGTGGATGAGGAGATCAGTAGCAAGGAGAAACGGTATTAAGATTATTGAAGATAGACTTACAATGTCTTATGCCGGGTTTATTTTTGTCATGGTTGGTATTATTGTTTGGGGTGTTAGACTTGCTCAAGCTACACCTATGCATTGGAATATTACTCCTCTTGTTGGTGCTGCTTTTGCATCTTGCGGTAATCAGATGGTTACTACTGTGTTAATTACCTACAGTATTGATGTTGATTACAGAAGATCGGTTGAGATTGGTATCTTCATCAACTTGTTCAGACAAGTCATTGGTTTCATTGGTCCTTTTTATTTCCCAGATATGTTTCAAAGTCTTGGATTTGGCGGTGCTGGTGGATTAATGGCTGGTCTTGTCGGTGTTTTCTCGTTAGGAAGTGTTCTTGCCATTCAACTCTTTTTTACCAGGAAGTCCAAAAAGGCTCTCGGCCTAGCTTAGGATGCTTTTATAGTTATAGTGTATAGTTTTCAATTTATTATTTATTTTACGTCCAAATATCCGAAAGTGTGAAACAGTCATTAAGATTATAAACCGCCCGGCTGCGGGTATAGTATCCGAAAATAAAAAAGGGCTTTTAAAGAAAATCAGCTCATACTAATCTTAATATCAGCCCATTATAGTCACCTATAAATTACTTAAATTACCCTAAAAACTCATTCATTAATAAATACATCTTGCATTATATATAACAAGTATCATTACATTCGTTAAAATCCAAGTAGATTATTATCAGTATAGTGGTATTCAATGGTGCTCTCAGAAAATGGCCCAGTATTATCATTCATCATTGTGAATAAAAGATTGGAATCAGCACCAAACTCAATAGCCGGATCAACCAAATCAGGAAGAAAGTCAAACATAGGTTTAGATTGATTGTGGCTGGCAGACGAGATCTTATCATGAAGAACTTCAAGAATTCTCAAACAGCGCGTAGCAGATGGACCATTTCGTTCAAATAATCTGAGTAGCTGAAGTGCCATTTTCCACCCAGCCTCCATAGATTCACTATCAAGTTCACCTTCCAAGGTGGGTTGTAGCTTTGCCGCAAGCAGGACAGATGCCGAAGTATAGACATAAAATATACAGTACCACAAGGCAGGAAGGTTCGGAGTATCTTTATTATCAAATATCAGAGTAATTAATCGGATAGCTGCCATGACACAAAGCTTACAAATGGTTTTCTCCATTGTTGACTGAAGGTAACTGTCAGCCATTTGAAATAAGGGTGATGGTTTACCTTTGTAACTGCGGGTATGAGGAAGCAAAATGGGTCTATAAAGCATAATTTCAAGGTGCAAATATCTAGCCTGTAAAACGTTGGTCTGTCGCCTAAATGGATTAGATTGGGAGTGTTGGGAAACATTTTCAATTTGAAGGTGAGGTGGAATTGCTTTTCTAAATTTCGATAGGCGGCATTCAGTTTCAAGAATGTTGGTAAGAATTAAGACTCGCAATTCGTCATCATCAGAAATTGTATCGGAATCGTGGGTATCATAAAAATTTCGTAAAACATCTGCCAAAATATCGTAAAGGAGTATCGTTTGTTGGTAGAAGGCAAGAATCGAAGGTGGACTTGAATCTGGAGGAGTAACAATACCTGAATCGGTAATATAATTATCATCAACGAAAGAAGGAGGAACAATCCTGAAATTCTGAGTAATCATTAAAGGTCTTCCAAATGTCATTGAAACGATTCGATCCATTAGAATACAACCATACCAAAGTCTTCTACATAGTTCTTGTTCAATAGAACTAGGGCGGGAAGAGATTTGTTGCTCTCTATAGAGACCTAATTCTTGAGCTACTCGAATAGCAAGACCTACCACATTCCAACACGCGGCAGGTTTTTGAGTCGCTTGAAGATATTGACCAATCAATAATAATGCTTGAAGGAGGATAAGTGATCCTGAGTCACCAGCATCTAATAGATCAAAATTAAGATGTTCTCTAGCACGATCAAAATAGATTTGGGAAGAACTTTCTCTGGAACTACTATCAACAGGGGCAATTCCAGAAGAGAATAGACATCCAAATGAAAAAACAATATTCATAATACAATAAAACATGTGGCTTTCATTTATTTCGTCATCGCCACTGTCATCATAATGAGAAGATGATCCATTAACATTATTGCCATTGTTACTAATCTCTTGCTCGTCTCTTGAATTTGGTTGAGACGCACTAGTCCAAACAGAATTATAAGCAGTCATAAAAGTTGGTTGATGGATAAATGGGTACAACGAATAAACATAAGTGAAATAGCATTGAACATAATGATCAGCTAATCTTCTGGGTGGAATAGCCCAATCTTCTTCTCTACCGGAGTGGTGTCCATAGAAAGATGGACCTCCTGGACGAGTCATTTTATATCGATGTGAACCGTATAATCCAGTTACCCCACCTTTACCGCCATCAGATTCATCACTCCCACCACGGATATTCCTGGACAAAGTACCGTTTGGAGTAGGAGCGTGATGTTTACCGGCATTTACAGCCGCTTCAACTAGTTTCATGAAGGACATAGCAGACGATGAACCGTAGAAATCTTGCCTACGAGTGTTATTCTTAGTATTACTAGTGGTGGTAGCTCCCATGGCGTCTGCAGTGGTATTTGGATTACCGTCTCCAAATGCTGATGAAGAGGAACTTTTAGGAGGACGAGAGGATGAGCTAGTTGAATGGCTAGTTCCTGTACTACCAACAGAGTTTGCACCTATGGGACCGTTATTGGTATTTCCTGTTGTAGCTTGAAGATTGGATGTTGAAGTTGAAGCTCCATTGCCATTAGGAGTATGAATTGAATGGACGGAATATGCGGAGGGAGAGTTGATTAGCGGAGTAGGAGAAAAGTTGTTGGTGGATAGTTGGATTATGCTACCTCCTTGTGGGGGAGGGCCTGGAATAGCCTGTGTAATAGTTTTGGGGGTAAATGAATTAGTCGGGGATCCATTTTCATAAAGAGGCTGATGTTGCTGCTGTTGCTGTGACTGAGAGTGATGATTAGGTACAACCGACATCAAATGTTGATCAATAGATGGTAATCTTTGTTGAGATAAATCTTGAAACAGAGTAGACGATCCAGCCATTGAAGCATTCGTCAATCTTCGCTGCTTCGGTGTAATCGATTGTGAAGGTTGAGACCAATCTTCTCCAGAAACAGCATTATCAGCAGTTTCAATACCGCTTCCCATCCGTAATTTCTGTTCTAATTCACGAACATATTCAGCGCTAACTCTAGCACGAGAAAACTTTTTCGTATAAATACAATCAAATCCACGATTGGTACATCTTCCACATTTAGGTTGTCCACCATCACAACGCACTTTTCGATCTCTACATTGAACACAAGCAACATTTACACGCTTACGTTTGTTACTTCCCGGTCGTGCTGATGGGCTATCCGGATCATTTTCTTCGTAATCTTGATTGGCAGGTTGGGATTGAGATAAATCTATAACTGAACTAGAAGCCGACCCCGAAATCTGTATTGATTGCTGTGCTTTTGATGGTCCTGATGTTTGTTCTGGTGCTGAAGCACCGGTTGATGATGCCGTAACATTCGGCTCGTTCATTCCGCCCAACAATGTAGAACAAAACGCGGAAATAAAAACTCACAAACCAGATTTGGAACCACAAATAAAGTAAACAAAATTCTGATAGCTAAATAGGAATCAAATGTATAAAATAAATCAGTTAATAATTTAAAAACTCCACATTATTCTTTCACCGTTCAATGAATGTTGTGGTTGGAGTAACGGATTAGTAGAGAAAAAAGTCCTTCAACTACTATCACATATTGAATGTGGGGTAAGGATGTTCATAATTCGCGGGACGAATCGAGGAATTGCCGAAAAACGGTACCGCCGCATGCGCCGGGTATTGTTTTCCTGTAAAAAATTTTGTTGTGGGAGGGAAGGCCGGGAAAAGAACAGCTCTCTAGAACACAGGGCTAGGAATGTTTTAGCGAGGGCGGAAGGGGAAAGCGAGAATCAACTCGGCATATAAGCAATGATGTAATGAGATGACGATGAGATTAATATGAGACTGGAGATGTTTCGATGACTTATGAGCCCCAGATCCTATAGCAGATTTACAATAAGTTTAAAAGGTTTCAAAATAAAAAAAGTTCAATGAATTAGGATTAGCATTGAGTTGGTGGTGTAATGCCATAACAATCATGGCATTATCGCATTATCACATACTAATATAATCTAGATCCGCCGATACGCTAACGTCAACCGAAATGAGAAACTATCCTAATTCAACATTGGCTTCCTTCTAAGTCTTATATCTATTTAACTAATGGGCACTCGATAACTCTTCGTTTCAAGTAAGCTCCAAATCATGTGGACACCCTCTTCGCTGTTAGCCGAGAGCGGCAAAAGGGGGTATGACGGAACTTTTTGTCAGCCGTCGCGGCTTCTTTTCCCGATTTATGTATGAGCGGAACGCGGAATTTGTGGGGTTATGCGCCGCGTTTTTATCGTCCCCGCTCATTTTCTACTTAAGCTACAGCATATGACCATTTAACAAAAAATCATAATAATCATCAATAATTGTTAATAATAATTATATCTTCACAAATGTCTCTTCAAGGATCTTGCCTTTGTGGTGCTATCGGATTTACCCTTAGTGGTCAACCAAAAGGTACTCTTTCATGTTTTTGTTCAGATTGCAGAAAAGGTTCTGGCCATTTCGGCCAAATTTTAGCTCATTATGACTCTAAAGATGTTGAAATCCATGATGAAAAAAAGGCTCTTAAAGAGTATGTTGTTACCGCTACTAAAAGTGGTTTTCCTAAGAAGAAGCTTTTCTGTGGTAATTGTGGGTGTACTTTACTTACAATTCCTATGAAGCATCATGGTGAAATGTATATGATTAGATCTACTTTACTTGATAATGAAGGAGCTTGGGAAAAATCTTTTGCTCCTTCAAAAGCTATCTTTGATGATGATAGAAAATGTTATCTTGGAGAAGCTAATGCTGAATTCATCTAATAAGTTACTTTTGCAAGGTTTCCTTAAATGCATATAGAAAGGAAAACGGTCGGGTGCAATTGGAGACAAGGAATTATACTATCAAGTTTATAATCAAAATTATCTATTTTAATTGATGTATTTATAATAAAAGGCATAAAATCATCATTTTATATATAATACCTTATCGGTTATACCGTCGGGGTATAGCGGCAGGTTTTAAGACCATGGCGGCTACCAGTGCCATCACCACTTTATCCGATACGACTTAAAATAGATGCACAGATTAATTAGAAGATAGGTCTTTGATTAAATATTACAAGATTCAATTCTCGCAACTGAAAGCTATTAGTAACAAATAGCTACTGCCGACTCTATACAGATCTAAACATTATCAATCCATTTACCAGTCTAACATAATCACCAATCAACTACTGAACACACATCAAATATTTACGTAGTCAATTAAATAGCCACCATTCCCTAACATAATATACATTAAAATCATTCAATCTAATTATCATTTTAGCATAAATTACATAATCACACTTTAAATAAAATGCATCTTATTCTTAAGAGTACCAATTGAAGAAATATAAACTTCAACAATATCATCAGCTTTAAGATACTTAGGAGTAGGCTTCATACCCATGGCAACACCAGAAGGAGTACCAGTCATAATAACAGTACCTTTTTCTAAAGTGGTACCTTGAGAAATGAAAGCAATAATCTTAGCAACGTTGAAAAGGAGATCATCAGTATTCGTATCTTGTCTGACTTCACCATTGATAATAGTCTTAAGATCCAAAGTACCAGGATTAGGAATGGCAGCAGTGGAAACAAGAGCAGGTCCTAAAGGAGCATACTTATCAAAGGATTTAGCAAAACCCCATTGAGGAACACCACCAGCATATTTGGGGTCACGTTGCCAAGTTCTGGCAGAAATATCATTACCAGCAGTATAACCAGCAACATAAGAAAGTGCATCTTCCTCTTTAATATCTTTACCAGTCTTACCGATAACAACACAGAGTTCACCTTCATAATCAAGTTGATTCTCTTGAGAAATGGTAGGGATAGGAATATCTTCACCATGATCAGCGATGGCAAAGTTAGGCTTATAGAAGATAGAAGGATAAGGAGGAGGAGTTCTACCGCCTTCTTGAATGTGCTTCATGTAATTAAGTCCAACACACTTTACAATTGGAACTTCAGCAGGAGTGAGGGGTCCCAAAAGTTGTTTAACTTCAAGTACTTCATCAGTAACAACTGTATCATCAGAGTAGATATCATCACCCTTGATGACTTTGGCAGAAAACTTAGTACCAGCTTCAGCAAGCTTTCCGAGATCTTCAGTCTCAGCGACAATGGGCTCACCACGGTAAATTTTACCATCGGCAGCAACAAATCTAATAAGTCTTCTCCAAGCAACCATTTTAAATGTTATTTTATCACTGATTTTCGTTTTATGTTTGAATTAAAAAAAGTCTGGGGGGAGGTGCTATATATATGTACTCCTCGGTGTGAACAAGCCGAAACACTCTAACCACATTATCCGGGGGAAACAGCGATGCAGAAAATGCGCTATAGTTGATCCGATCTGCTTGACTAATCCGTGCAGAAAAGACGGAAGACGGACACATATACCCGATCCCGGTATACCCCCGGTCGGGATTTTCCCCACACATTCGGGTGGCACAACCGAAAAAAGAAATCATAAAAGCGGTTCATCTAACCGAATGACATGACCCCTAATGGGATCTTAATCCGGGGGACGAGGTAGATTATTATAAAAGTCCGATAAGATATATTGCCATGGGCTCAAAAAGTACATAAACTGAAGGTCTCGGACTGGAAAATAGATATCTCATCACACACAAAAAAAATGACTGCTGACCAAAGATCTCAAGAACAAGCAAAACTCATTGCTGCTCTTCCTCCTCACAATGTTGAACCTTTATGGACTGTTATGTCCGCAATGGTTCCTCCTGTTCCTCAGCCCAAAGCAATCCCTACTCTTTGGAATTATAAACAATTAAGACCTCTTCTTATTGAGTCTGGCCGAGTTGTAAACGAACATGAAGCTGAAAGACGTGTTCTTATGCTTATTAATCCAGGTCTTAAAGCCCCCCAAACTACTGATACTCTTTATGCTGGATTGCAACTCATCAATCCTGGTGAAACTGCTCCTGCTCATCGTCATCAAGCCTTTGCTCTCAGATTCATCATTGAGGGTTCAGGTGGCTTTACTGCTGTTGAGGGTAAGAAGCTTTATATGGAACGTGGAGATGTTATCTTAACTCCTAGATGGGAATGGCATGATCATGGAAAGGAAGGTGATGGTCCTATGATCTGGCTCGATGGCCTTGATTTACCCATGTTCCAAGCTATTCCTGTCAATTTTGCTGAGGGATATGCTGAGAAGAGATATCCTAGTACACCTGAAACTGGTGACTCTCCTATCAAATTCCCCTGGGTTGAAGTTCAAAAGTCTCTTGACAGCACCAAGGGTGATTACGCCAGTTATGACTACAGATCTAAGCTCAAGGAAGGTCAGCACTTTTCTACTATCATCGGAGCTCAAGCTGAACGTATCAGCGCTAACAAATCTTCTCCTTTGAGACAAGAAACCAGCTCCTTTGTAGTCCATGTTTTCTCTGGTAAAGGTCACACTATTGTCAAAGCCAATGGCAAAGAAGAAAAACTCGTTTGGGAAGAAAAAGACACTTTCTGCATCCCCAGTTGGGCTCAATTCCAACATTTCAACGAATCTGACGAACAAACTTACTTATTCAACTATTCTGACACTCCATTGCTCGAGAACCTTGCTTTGCATCGTGTTGCCAAGTTCGATTAAACGATATATAGCTAAGTATTTATATGAATTTATGCCCTTCATTTTTGCTCCCTCATTGTTTGCCTCCGGCGGCTGGGCTCCGCCCAGACCCGTAGCTCCGCTCCACGGAGAGCGTGTAGAACGAACATAATTGACAGTTTATTCTACGACTATATATATTGCTCACTCAACTCAAATCTAATTGTTTCTGTGAACATAAGCAGCACCAGCTTGGTGACTGGGGAACACTAAAGTCTCAGCAATGACAGTATTTTGCTTACGCGTAACTGGAGTCTGTTAGTATCATCTTAGACGAAATTCAGCAAACACATAAACACTTACGAGTAAAAACAATGACTTCTGCAATATCTTGTGCGACAAGAGGAGTGGTACCAGCATAAACAGCATCAGCCTTGGACTTATCACCGCGGTTTCTGACAACTATAGGATGTTAGTAAATAAATCGACAAACACTGCGATTACTCTACTCACCTGAGAATTCGGTCTCAACAGCACCGGGCTGAACCTCAATGACACGGATTCTGGTAGAAATGGTCTCTTTTCTAAGGGCTTCAGTGAAGGAACGTAAAGCAGCCTTGGTAGAACAGTAGATAGCACCGCCGGGGTAAGGATCTCTTCCAGCAATTGAGCCGATGTTGACGATGTCACCATGGCCTTGGGCTTTGAACTTGGGGACAAACTGTTGAGTAAGAGTGATCAATCCCAAGACATTAGTGTGATACATGATTTCAATATCTTCTGGGAGAATCTCACCGACCTTGTCATTTCCATGAACCATACCACTGTAAACAGTAACAGTTAGAAACAGATCCTCCACGAAGTGGAGCCACGGGTCTAGGCAGCGCCCAGCCGCCGGAGGCATAAGACAAAACATACGCATTATTGATCAAAACATCAACATTAGACCATTCTTGAGGAATATCCTTAACCCATTGAGGAATTTCCTTATATTTGGAAACATCAAGAGCCAAAGGAAGAACCTTAACCCTAGGATATTTAGTTTCCAAATCTTTCTTTGTCTTTTCTAAATTCTCAACTCTACGAGCAGACAAGATCAAGCGGATATCACCGCCTGAAGCATCAGCGAGTTCATAAGCCGTAGCTTCACCGATACCGGCAGAAGCACCAGTGATAAGAACGGTCTTTCCAGCAATTCTGGAAGCGGCAGCAGATCCGTAAGATGACATTTTCCGAGCAAGAAAGAGAGAAGGAGAGGAAGTTAATGACTTAAATACAAAGTTTGAAACTGAAGGAATTTTCATAAAAAATTGAAGTTTTGTTGTGACTGGAGAGGAATGGGGGTTTAAGAGATTATAAAGATCGAGGGTGATTGGTAGTTTCCTAGCCCAAGCCACCCCACGCAGAAATGATATATTTACACGTGAAGATACGCGGTCTCTCGGGTACCATCCCATGTGGGGGTGTCGAGATCAGTGTACTAAAGATTTAAGACTGAATATTCAGGGGTAGTCGAGCGGGATAAAGACTGGCGAGGTGGGATGGTGGTTAATGTTGGGGTATTCTGAGCTATCGGAGTGGAGTAGGAAAATCAGAAACGAGTTTAATTTTGGTGAGGTGGGGTGAAAGGATATGTTAGAGGATGCTGAGTTTCAGGCTCGTGTATAAGGATAGTCAGAATCTCAAGTTTAAGTTTGGCTGAAACTAGAACGAACGCACGTACCAAATTCATGTAATTAATTACTTCTATTCAAAGCTAATTTCTAATATATACATCGTTAATCATCAACTTGTTCCATCTCCTGCTCTTCTATTGCTTCTTTGGCAGCCTCTTCATATTCAAGTAAATGAAATTCCATCGACTCTTTTGTTAAATGGATTTTATGAACTTCATGAGCTAGACTTCGAATAACATTCTCCTGACAATATTGAATCCACACTGTATAATCCTCTAGAAAGATCTGATTGTATACGTTATAAATATCTATATCAAACATTATAACTAATTTGATAAGAATTTTAAGAATTGCTCGTTTACCGCGTTTTAGTATTTGGTAAACATCCTCCCATACTTTGATAATCAAATCCCACGATCGATAAAGTGGATAACACAGCGCTCTTCGAGAACAGCAAACAATTAAACTTTTTACGGTGGTGAAATTCGAATCCAGACAACTAATAAGAGGGGATAATTTTCCTATAGTCCACGCTGATTCAACAGTGCTATCACCCATGTTAACTCTTGTATCATAACACGCAGCAAAAATTAATGATATTAATCCTATATAAGTTTGCTTAGGAGAGTCCAATAAATATTCTTTAGTTGACAATCGAGTTAATCGATCAGTTTCTTGAGTAGATAGATTATCATCGACATTTTCTTGCGTCCAGCTAATAATCTCTGGAATCATAGGATTATCAAATAAATCAGATAAATAGTAATCAGCATCAAATTTTTCATTTTCCAGTTCGATTCTTTCTTGACTTCTTTCTTGAGAAGATAATTTATCTGGATCGGATAGATCATTAATATCATTGCCATTCATTATAGAAATTGACATGACTCCAGAATATCCGTTGTCAAATCCATATTTAGTAGTCAACTGACTTCCTGATTCTCCTTCTCCTAAGGGAAGGGGAGTCTGTTGCTCAATCTCCCAATCAAAATCTTCGCCTAATGAGCTTAATTTAGTATTGTCATTCTTTTCTTTCAATTCTCCATCCACACTACTCTCTCCTTCCTTGTCCATTTCAACAATTAATGGTTTCTTCACCTGTCCACTACTACTTTCTTCATTTTTTCTGGCCAATAGTTTAGATATCATATCCAAATCTTCAAAATGGTCTCCTTTATTTTCCTTCGGTAGTTTGACTGAGATCATAGAAGTTGTCAAATCATAATCGGCATTTGACCGTTCATCATCGTCAACAAGTTTACCAGGAAATCTTAATCGAAGATAATAAGGATGTAATGAGAAAATAAATACATTTTCATCAACGACAAACTCAATATTCGGAGCTTTAATATATGGAGCTTTTATTTTGACGTATATAAACTCGTCGTCCTGATCAACAGAAAATTGTGGAGTAATCATCGATTATATGGATGGAGAAGGAACAAACTTGAGCTTGAGAGCGATTCATTATTTTATGTCCATGTGCTGCGGCGCGCGCCGCGTTAACTATTTCTCGATATCGGGCGATTAACGATCATTCTCGTCCATTTCTCTTATACCGCCTTCTCATATAGTACTCATCATCGCTTGTGAATATCTAGAATGATAAAAATGATTTAAGGGCTCCAGAAACCGACTACTAGATGTTCATCAAGATAGAGGTTAGGGTTACTTATCGCGATAAGAACTGGGAAAATATTTTATGCATGTCATATAATCTGACATTTCGTTCAGTTTGTCAGCTTTTTGAAATAATCAGAAGAAATGAGCGAGGAAAATAACACTTCTGCTCCTCGGAGAAAGTTTGTTGGCCGTAAAAAGCTAATAGATCCAACTGAAAATATTGCCAGTAGTAGTATCGAAGATATTGGGGCTGGATCACTTACTCAACTATCAAGTCGAAAACAACCAACTAGAACATTAAATCGGATACCGGATGATATTTTAAATGACGAAGAATTAAACCAAGCAATTAAAATATTACCAGCAAATTATAATTTTGAAATTCATAAAACAATTTGGCATATTAGAAAATCAAATGCCAAACGAATAGCTTTACAAATGCCAGAGGGATTGTTATTATATTCTTGTATTATATCAGATATACTTGAACAATTCTGTGGTGTAGAAACTGTTATCATGGGTGATGTTACTTATGGTGCTTGTTGTATTGATGATTTTACTGCACTGTCTTTAAATTGCGATTTTTTGGTTCATTATGCTCATTCATGTTTAGTACCAGTGGATGTAACAAGAATTAAAGTCTTGTATGTATTTGTCACAATTGATATTGAGAAACGCCATTTGGTTGCTACGCTGGGAAAGAACTTCCCTCGTAATAGTAGATTGGCACTTATTGGAACTATTCAATTTAATCCTACTCTACATGCTATTCACGATGAACTGTTTGATAATCACGGAATTATTTCTTCTACTCCTCAAGCAATGCCTTTATCAAAAGGTGAAGTATTAGGTTGTACTTCAGCAAGATTATCTCCTAATGATATTGATGCTATTGTGTATATTGGAGATGGTAGGTTTCATTTAGAAAGTGCCATGATTCATAATCCAGAAATTACTGCTTATAAATACGATCCATATAATCGTGAATTTACCATCGAAACTTTTGATCATGAAGAAATGCATTCTATTAGAAGAGCAGCTATTAAAGAAGCCAAGTATGCCAAAAAAGTTGGTATAATCCTTGGTGCACTTGGTCGTCAAGGTAATATGGGAACCTTAGATTTGATTGAAAAGGGTTTTAAAGAAAAGAATGTTGAAACTGTTTTAGTTCTTTTATCAGAAATTTTCCCAGGAAAATTAGCACAATTTGATGATGTTGATTGTTGGGTTCAAGTTGCTTGTCCAAGATTATCGATTGATTGGGGATATGCCTTTCCTCGTCCATTGTTAACTCCTTACGAAGCAATGGTTAGTCTTGAAAAAGATCAGCCTTGGGATAAAGCATATCCTATGGATTATTATTCTAAAGATGGTTATGGACGGGGTAAAGTTCCTAAGCGTATTGTTGCTTAACTTGGTAAAGCTCTGCCAAACCTGTAGCTATCTAGCGTTAAATATTAATCCTCTATTTATTATATACCTACATATTCTCTAACAAAATTTCCTTTCTGCTTTTCCATTATGATAATTAGGACGTGGTGAATCAGCCATAGTAGCTTTATACTCTTCCATTATAATTTTCTCCTTTGCAGCAATACTTTGTAAATCTTGTCGAGATAAACTATTATTTGAAGCCAGTTCCAATTCCTCCAGTATTTCCCCTCCGTCACTCTCAGGAAGATTATCATCAGTATCGTTCCAAGTCCTCAACCTGGTTTTTAAACTATATCGCTTCTCAATTGGACAAATCTCCATGACCAAAAATTGACAATGACGAACATTTCGTAACGATTCAAATTTCTCATAAGACCATCCAAACCATTTCATCAGGAAAACCCTCGCCCAAATACCATGAGATACTAAGACCAGAATTTCTGGGAAACATGACTGTTCAAATTGACGAAATAATGTTTCATTAAATCCAGCACATCGATCATATACATCGGCAGCTGATTCACCATTTGGTATTCGGAAGAAAAAATGGCCATATCTTGCCCTAGCAGTCCAAATTCGTTGCATCTCTTCTGAATCACCTTGGAAGTTACCGAAATCCTGTTCTCTCATCCTTGGTTCTTCGTGAACTTCATATTGAATTCCATGCTGGGCAATAACTGAGGAAATGCCTTCAGTAGTCTGTCTAGCACGTTTATAAGGAGAAGTAAAGAATGCAACTCGCTCATTTTCTCGTATTAATGACACCAATTTTTCACCAGCAATATGTGCCTGTTGATGGCCTCTTGGAGTTAATGATACTTTATGATTTGGAACAACTCTATTGACTGATTTATCTTGATTAGCTTCTGATTCGCCATGGCGAACGATGATTATTAACTGAAGGTTAGTGAGAACTGATATGGTACCTAGCATACCCAGCTATAATAGCCATAGTATCGATAATACCCAACCTCAACCTACCCTTGGTTTACCCATCTTTACAGATAGTGCTAATCTGATGGTAGTACGGAAGAATCTGTATGCAAGACTCTAAACCGACAAGGACAACGAGAACTACGATGAACGACGAGTTTATATATCACGAAGCAGAATGAATTATGACAAAGGAATCTCGTAAAAGCGGAAAATGAAAACTGAAAATAAGTATTCTTCGTATAAATAAATCGTTATTGGCACGATAATGAGTTTTCGGTTATGATTCCGTAGATGAAATGGCTATTACTAAGTGAATATGATTGACGATCTCGGAAGATACAGCCGCGTTATGTGTCAACGGCTCGTGCTTAAGGTTACCCCAGGTACATGTGATCGTAGGCACAGATCTGACGCATTCTTTTAGACCCTGCGCCGTAAACGCGTGATATAAAGGGAGTTTAAGATCGTACCTGCACATTAAGCGAGTATAGTTTAACTAGTATCTGGTTAGGGTTAGATGATTGTGAGTCAGACACGACTAGCTGCTCGTGCCGTAGGGAGGATTTCCGAGCACCTCCGCGAAGCGGAGCTGCAGGCCTGGGAGAGCCCAACCGCCGGAGGCAGACAGAGATGAAGTGAAGTGAAACGGAGGTTCAATTAATCTAATGCTAATAAAGTTTGTACTTCCGAAACCGATCTTGGCAATAAGGCAGTGCTCTTTTCAAGATCGTATAATTTGTCGAGCTCTTGTTTGACGAGTTGGAAGAGAGATAGGAATCGTTGAGAAGCTCGAAGAGTAATTGATGATGAAAGACGAGGAGAGGAGAGTCGACGAAGGAGCACGCTAGATTCCATATTAGCTGCAGGAAGGAAATTGTCTAATGACTTCGCAAGCTCAACTATGAGTTGCGGGTTAGTCATTAAGTCAGTGTTGAGGGTTTTATTAGAATGTAGAATAGTATTCATCCCTGATGAAGTTAGGAATTTATAATATTGACGGTCTTCAAGTACTTCAGCAAGTTCATTGGTTCGATTATCCATCTGGTCGATTTTGTACGATACAAATGGGAATAATGATAGGGTTGATTTAGTTGCATCATAACAATTGATTAAGAATATTTCGGATTCAATTGGTGGTAAATTTTCCGAAATACGATTACATAATTCGAGGTAAGGTTCGATAAGATCATGAAGAATTTGTTTGAATTGATTTGAAGGGGTGGAGTTGAAGTTAATACTTGCTTCATAAGAAGAGAGGATTGCTTTAGTGTTGACCAAGGCGTCAATTAAGAAGTCTGGAGGTTGTAAATCATTATGAGTGAGGGTATTTAATTGATCTTTTTGTAATGCAATTTTATTTTCAAGGCACTTATTGAATTGTCGAACACATGCTTCTTCAAGTCTTGAAATAGCAATCATTATTGCACAGTTATCAGAACCAAGTGGCTTTAAAAAAGTTGAAAAATAGAAATTTAAAACATTTGCAACTTTATAAATATTAATAATATTATCCTCACTTGATATTACTTGTTCAATTCTTAATCGTAAGGGTTTAACGAGAGAACTGGTTACTTTATCAATTTTCAACTTCAAAGCTTGTTTATCATCTAATAGAAGAGTTTCTAGGATTTCTTGTTCACCTACAATTGCTGAATGAACCCAAGCCATTATGTCACCAACATAACGAAGAATATCATATGCGTAAAAATCAATTGGTTTTGAAGATTTTGTTTCAACTGTTAGTGCTTTTATAAACTCAGAAGTGAGATTTTTCTGTCTGGTATCAATAAGTCCATTTAACGCTTCATCAAATAAGCTCGGTCTTTCTTTTGATAGAATTGTTAAATACTTTCTTAATGATTTACTAATTTGTAAATATTGACCAGACACCATTTTTTTAAATTCTTGCTCAACTGCTATTACAACTTTTTCATAACCTTTATCAAGATGAGAAGACATTTGATTCATAATCTCAAAACCAGTTTGAGAAGTTTCATCAGTAGATAATAAAACTTGACAATCATGATGAATTCTATTAACTTTTTCCAAAACTTGAAAAAATTCATCATCATCATTTGTAGTAGTATTAATTAATCCACGATTCAAGATGATTAGTTCATCATCAGATAATATAAAATTACTTTCATAAGCATCTAACAGCGATTTTTTTACACCAATTGATTGATCAGTTTTCCTTAATTCTTCGGATTGTTTTTGTATCAGAAAAGTATCTTTAGTTACTTGACTGACCAATTTTTCCATATGATTGTATTGGTTATTTAAATCGTCAATTGAATTACCTAAAGTATTCAATTTCTGATATAATTTAGTAAAATCTTTTAAAACAAGACCACCAGATTTTAAAATTGAGGATTCAATTTCTGATCTTAACTGACGACGATTTTCGACTGTATTTTCGTCTAATGTGTCATCTAATATAGATAAAGCTTGTCTTAAAGATGGATCATTATAAGATGTAGATAGAATATTAGTTATCATTTGAGAAATGGCATTACTAGGATTAGAATCATTTCCAGGAGTGGAAATGTTTGTGATATTACCATCATTAGATGATAAAATATCGAGACTTGCTGACATTGTGCGGTCAAGCTTATCAGTTGGAGGTGTCAACAGAAGTTGAACATTAGATGGACAGGACCTTAATACGTGTAGGAGGTTGATGCGGCTGCAGCGGCTGGTTTGACAGACCACCTCTTAGCTGAGAAATACTTATTCGGCGATTTTAATTCCGAATCAGGGGAGAAATTGAGAGATAAATCCCTTGAAATGGTTCTAAGTCCCTCTGCAGAGCAGAGTCACGGGTCTGGGCGGAGCCCAGCTGCCGGAGGTAAATAAAACCGAAAAACGGAACGAGAATGGAATGGATCGGAAGTGGATCATTACTTATTTCAGAAATCTGATAAGATTTTTTTGATAAACCCTAAATTAGTTAGTGTTTAGGACTCTGTCGTCTTAAATTGAGCTATGAATTAGATAATCTATGCAGACAATTTGCATGCCGAATAGGATTTAGAGACAGCATAAATACACGTGGATGAAGATTTTGATGAGTAGATGAGTAGATTAGATAGAGGTAGATTGGATAGATATAAGGATTGGTCTGATTAGGGATATTGATTGAATGAACTTATAATCGTATTCTTAAAGATAGATTCAAGCTTGGAGTAGAATTTGGGTTTGAGCTAATAAGTCGGTTGACTGGAGCATGGCATGATATTGTGTCTAAGTATTTTGATTACGAGATCACAATATAATAATGTTCAATTCAAGTTCGTTATCACCATCGGTTAACTTTCAAATAAACGAGCATAATCAGTCAAGCGAAAGCCCTTTTCGAAATGAATCCCCATTTGAAGGACCATTTAGGGAAGAATTAATAGAGGAGATATACAAGGGTAGAAGATTGTTGGTTTATTATGAGTATATTTTATTAACAACGTTTTTGCTGGTTGTCATATTTCATTGGGGGAATAAATATTGGTGGAATTTAAAGAAGGATAGGAGTGGTTCAAAGGAAATGGATGATGTAGAAGCAGAAGTGGATGAAAGACATTATCTATTAGGTGGGGATCATGGTCGCCCTAGAAGATCAAGTACAGTCCCGCCTAAATCTTCATTTGTTAGAATCTATTCTAAGATAACGTCATACTTAATGTTTCAACCTCAAGGTAAAGGGGTGGAAAATATTGGAGTAACTTTCGTCGTTGTTATATATAAAATCACGACAATAATATTTGCCTTCTGGCAAGTAAAGTATTGGATTACTTTAGCATTTCGTCTTGGGCTTTTATGCACAATTAACATTCCGTTAATGTATATACTTGGGGCAAAACATAGTCCATTATCATTTCTTACAGGATGGTCTTACGAACAAGTAAATGTATTCCACAGAGAATGCGGAGCAATATGTTTTTTCTCGATAGTCATCCATTTAATTATATTTGCATGTTATTTTAGAATTGATTATTTGTTTACTCATTTGTGGTCAATTGCAGGAATAATAGCTGGAATAGCGTTTGTAGGAATTGGAATAACATCCGCCCTGAGAATAAGAGAAAAGTTTTATGAATTTTTCTATATTGTTCATATTGTTGGGTTTTTAGTATCTATTCCTGCTGTTTATTTACATTATCCAACTGCTAGACCATACGCAGTAGCAGCAGGGATTTCTGTTTTATATGATAGAATTACTAGATTTCTGGTCGATTATAGAGTGATGAAATGTTATCTTCGATCAGCTCCTGGTGACACAGTATTAATGGACATACCCTTTTCTCCTAAAGGAGAGCATCGATTTAGTGGATTTTTCGGTCGTCCTTTTGGTTGGAAAACTGGCCAACATATATATATTACGGTAATAGGATGTGGAACTTTTGAATCACATCCGTATACCATTGCCTCGACTATGAAATGTTCTGACAGTTTAAGGTTAATAATTCGTGCTAGAGAAGGATTTTCAAGACGTTTATTAGAGGCAGTAGAAGGTAAAACGAGTGACGTTTTGAGTCATGTTTCGAGTGATGGAAGTTTTGTTTCTAAATGGTGTATCTTGCATGGTCCATATGGAGTTCGTCCACCAGAGATGCCAGATAGTTCAAAACTTCCCGCAAAAAACACGAAATTAATTTTAGTTGCTGGTGGAGCAGGAGTAGCATTTACATATCCGCTTTTTCAAGAATTTCATAAAGTGAATGAGCAAAGAATAGACGATAGGACTACGACGTGCGGAAAGTATGATATAAATTTCCTTTGGGTCTTGCCTCATCGTTCATTTAGCGAATGGATTCATACTAGGGGGAATGAGGAAGATGTTGAAGCGAATGAGAATACGACCGCTGTTGACGAGTCAAAAATGGATATATGGGCAACGCGAGAAAAAGGGCGGCCCGACATTTTCCAGCTGATCAAAGATTATATTTACAAGGAAGATGAGGAGTCGAGTCCAGAAGATGATTGTTGGATAGCAGCATGCGGTCCAGATCCTCTGCTTAGAGAGGTTCGTAATGCAGTTGCGACTTTACGAAATGAAGGGATGACAAACGTACATTACTACGCTGAAAGATTTGGATGGTAGTACTATTATAAGGGATAGTCTTTAATGAGTTCATGAAATATATATTATAATACAATAGCAAAATACTTGCTCTCCGCGGAGCGGAGCAACGGGTCCGGGCAGAGCCCGGCCGCCGGAGGCAAATTGATAATAATTATCAGATAGGACTCTATTCGTTTAATTACTCTTTTTTGCTCTTTGTCTTTCACGCTTGGCGTAAATTTCAGCGGTAAATGGTTCCTCGAATCTCAAGGCGATTAAATACATCACAAGAACAAATACTGAAATAGCAATACCAGCAGGTCTAGCAAACCAAAGAGCAGAACCTAAAAATGATAAGAAACTTCCATAATACATTGGATTATTGGTAACGTTAAATGGGAACCCTGTAACTCTATCATCCATAAGGATTCCGAAATAATCGCCCAAATAAGTACCAGTAACACCGAGGGCCCACATGGAGCTAACGACAAGGATCGTACCAACAGCAAAGGAAGTAGCTCCTAAAGCTTGGAAAACAGGCTGGTCTAGGAGAGCATTAATTGGTTGCTCTTGAAGGGCCTGTTGGTAGATATGATCTCTGAAAATGCCAAGTGAGAAGATAGTAATTGCTAAAAGATAGCAACCATATTTTCTATTTCCAAATGCGAGTTTGGTAAGGATATGAGTATTATATTCTGTGAGGTTAGGATTGGAATGGACTTTGTTTAACGATCGGAGCTTATTTACTTACCAGCTCTAGCGGCTATATTCCAAAAAATCGGATTAAAGGCAATAGTGGCCAAAGATACTAGAATTGAATGTTAGTATTAGAAAGTATTTACTGTTACTTGATGACTTACATTGGAAACCAGGCTTTGAATAATCAATTTGAGATAAAAGAGTTGAAATATCAGACATTTTCAGTTTTTAACAAGTCAATTGATCAAAAAATGAAATAAAAATATCGTAATCTGAAGGATTGATGGTTGTTGACAAATGGTAGTTTGTGGAATATTTCATAACTTTCACATGTTAATGAAACTGGTATGTAGGTGTGAGGCTGTAAATGATAATCATTTCCGTATGTAAGATGTTGGGGAATTATCGTTGGTGGATGATATGATGTATGGTATGTATCGGAACTATTCTCTTCCGTTTATGCAAGGGCGATGCTGAAGTTGAAGTTTTTCCCGTAAGCCTGTGGCTAGATAGATTGCTAAGTTAGCATACTTACAATTGGATGACATGGTTTAAAGCTGATGTTCTTTTGACCATCTACTTTTGACCGTCTAATTGGCTGGTTATACGATATACGTTATATGTAGCCTACTAATATCTGATATATAATCAATAACTTAACACTTATCCTCTGCTTATACCATTGTCAATTTATATACTTGTTCGTTATCTTTACTTAACATAAATTCCGGTATCGTAAATATTCTTCCACTAGAGCCGTCTAAAAGATAAGCTTGCATTATCATGCATATGATCTCCAGATCTACAGCAATTATTTCCTAAACCTTGATCATAATAAGATTTGAAAATACCCCTACTTCCTTACCCGTTAGCTACAAAATGACTGTGATTCTTCCTTTACTACTTCATAACAGATAGTAACTAAATTCCCCTACTTATTGTATAATGGTTAAACAAAAAAAGTCTAAAAATGCTGAGTTTAATCTCCCTATATACGGAAAACCTATCCGCCTCAATCAAACAAGCAAACCTGGATATATAAACCTCTTCAAATTCTTTCAAATCACTGACTTAGTAATAGTCATTCCAGCATTGTTCGTAACTATTGCTAGCGCATTAACTACACCCGCTTTGACTGTATTATTGGGGTTAATATTCAACTCTCTATCCCTCTACTCTTCAGGTTCAATTAGTAAGTCTGGTTTTATGAGTCAAGTGATCAGTTGTATCGCAGGAATACTTTCACTTGGTCTTGCAATGGTTATTTTAACTTGGGCAATGATTACTCTTTGGAGTGTTTTCGGTGATAGACAAGTTTACCGCGCAAGAAAATTGCTTTTCAGTTCAATAATCTATCATGATCTAGAGTGGTTTGATAAAAGTGCTCAGATAATGGGAGAATTAGCTTCTTCTCACAGAAATATTGAAGAATTTCGAATTGCTGTTTCTGTGGCATTATCTTTCGTTATTCTTGGACTGACCACGACTATTTCATCTTTGGCGTTATCTTTTTATCATTCCTGGTCCTTGACATTAGTCTCATTAGCAGGATTTCCAGTAATAGTATTAGTAGGAATTGGCACTAGTATTCCTGTGAGGAAGAATCTTTTGACCTCTAAAAAAGCAATCACTTCCGCTTCAGATAGTATGCATTGGGCAGTTACTTCAATATCTACTGTTAAAATCTTTCAAAAAGAAGGACTTGAAACTAAACAGTTCAATTTTTATCTCGACTTAGCTTACAAAGCTTCGATTAAGATGTACAACTTCTTAAATATACAAGAGGGTTTAATAAAAACCATAGTTCTTGTTATGTTTGCTCAATCTTTTTACTACGGAAATAAGTTGATTAAAACTGGCAAAATTGACTCTGGGGCCGTTGTCATTGTTTTCTGGTGCTGCTTGTCAGTCGCTCAGAGCTTAAGAGGACTAACTTCGCAATTCATGTTTCTTCAAAAAGGAAATGTTGCAGCTGCTCGTATATTAGAGTCAATAGATCCTGGAGTAGATGCTATCCACAAATTTAAAAGTAAAATAGGACTCTATCCTGCCCCTTGTTCTGGTGATATAATTTTCAAAAACGTGAGTAGAGTAATCAAAGTTTAATCCGTACACGTTCAGCTAACATTCTAGGTAACCTTCAAATATCCTACTAGAAGTGAGATGATACTTGATAGTTTTAATCTGGAGATCAAATCGGGCCAACTTTCTTTTATTGTTGGAAGATCTGGGAGTGGTAAATCCACTCTTGGTAATATACTTTTAAAACAATACAATATATCATCTGGTGCAATATTTGTGGACGGGTTGTTATTTGATACTATCAGTCCTAGATGGCTATCTGACAATATCTTTGTCGTTGAACAACAAAGCATACTTTTCGATGTGGATATTGAAGAAAACATTCGGATGGCAGGCGATAGAATGGCAAGTACAGAGGACATTCACAGTGCGTGTGATCAGTTCTTGGTAACGGACTTTGTAAGTCAATTATCCGAAGGTTGGGATACAAATGTGGGATTACAAGGCAATAAACTTAGTGGAGGTCAAAAGCAGAGAATTTCTCTTGCTAGAGCAAGGCTTAGAAATCCTCCTGTCATGATTTTCGATGAATCTTTTAGTGCTATGGATCCCCGAATGCGTTCTAAATGCCTGCAAGAGATAAGAAAATACCGCGCTGATAAGACTACAATTATAATAAGCCACGAACTTGCTCAAATAAACTCTAATGATTACCTATATATCGTGGAGAATGGGAGAGTCGTTGAAAAAGGTTATAGAAAAGATCTCGAAGAGGAATCCCCAAAGTTTAAGTTATTGTTGGAAGCATCAAATTCGTCCAGTAGAATGTCTGATGAAATAGTTCCCATGATCTCTATTGATCGCCGATACTCCACTGTTCTTGATAATAGATTGTCTTGGATTGGTAATGATTCGAGACTGAAAAGGAAGTCAACTGTGAACTCAAATGAGAACCAAACACAAAATGCGGAAGACAAATATATAGATTCAAAAGTCAACGAATGGCAAGAGAAGAAGAAAACATCCACAATTAGACTATTGATACTCTTAATTAAAACTCTTCCCGATAAAAAGACATTTGGATTGGGACTGATATCGGCTATCCTTAATGGACTCACTAACCCGCTCTTTTCATTTGCATTTTCAAATCTTCTAAATGGCATTATATCTAATAAAACGCCAACAACAGATTGGGGTAATTTAACTAAATGGTCACTGATAGTTGTATCTATAGCTATCGCAGATGGTGTAACTACGTATGGAAAGACTGCATTGGATATTTCTTCCGAAAAATGGCTTAGATATGCGAGAATCAGGTCTTTTAAGAAGATTCTGGATAAAGAACTTTTAGAGTTTACTAGCGATACAGCATCTTCTTATACATCACTGTTAATGAACGATTCAGAATCTGTAAGATTGATAATCTCTCGGTTTGTTAGCAGCATAGTCAGCTGTTTTGTATTAGGTCTATTCGCCGTTATCTGGGCAATGATTTCCGGATGGCAACTAAGTCTTGTTGGACTATCACTGATTCCCGGTTTTTACATTTCATCTGTTTGGTATAAAAGTATGGTTGTCAAATGGGAATCCATATATCGAGCAGAGACCAACTCCGTCATTGAACTAATGGATGAAGTTGTAGCAGGAATAAAATCAGTCAAAGTATTATCACTAGAAACTTACTTTAAGGAGGAGGCGGATAGAAGAGAATCAAAGCTTAATGGTATTGCATTTAGGAGAGCAGTGTTTATTGGGTTGGGATTCGGAGTTAATCAAATTTTCATGTATGTTACTCAAGGAGTAATTTTATACTATGGGATGAAACTCATATCTAATGAAAGTTATTCGGTTCAAGAGTCTATGATGGTATTCACATTGTTGATCTTTTCCTTGGTTACTCTTGAACAGACAATTGGTAGTATACCGATTATTAGTAATGGATTTGAAACATGTAAGGATCTTTTGGACTTGATAAGAGGAGCAAAAGATAGTGAGGAACAGGAACATTATCCTCATGAGGTGAATAATGGACAGATTGAATTTAAAGATGTTGAATTTAGATATTCTCCCATCTTCACATCAGAAATTGGTGAAGATGAGGTAGAAAACAAGGAGTATAAGCTTGTTCTTAATAAGTTTAGCATGCATATTGATTCTAATGAAGTGGTCGCCATTACTGGACCATCAGGGTGTGGTAAATCAACTCTTACAGGGTTGATTGTGAAGTTATATAAACCACAAGGAGGTAACATATACATTGATGGGAAAAATGTTAACGAATTTGATACTACAAGATTAAGAAAAAGAATTGCAATAGTGAACCAAATGCCATTATCATTTTTCGAGGGAACAATTAAAGAAAACCTAGAGTATGGTATGGAAGAATCTATACCTAAGCATCAACGAATGAAAATCATAAGACAAGCCTGTCGGGAATCCGGTTTAGATGAATTTATTATGAAGAATCTTATCGATGCATATGAAACAAAAATTGGTAATTCTAATAATTCCGGTTCGTTATTATCGGGAGGGCAATTACAGCGATTAGGTATTGCACGTGCATTATTAAGAAATCCCAAGATACTTATTCTTGATGAGTGTACTTCATCTTTAGATCCAGAATCAGTCGAGATTATCAGGCAGATGATCCATTATCATCGAACAGTTAGGGATATGACTATTATAATCATAACACATAAGGAAGAGATGACGAAAGGAGTAGATAGGGTAATTCATATGTAATGCCATTCATAAATAAAAGATATGAGATGTTTTAGGTGTTCGTATAACAAATTGAATATAGAATAGATTATTATAGAAGTTAGACTGGGTATTGGGTTGATGTGATGAATTGATTACTATAAGCAGTAATAGGGGTAAACGTTCATCGTAAAAATTCACGCAATATACCACCACATTCGTAAATCAAAATATAGCGTCATCAAGTCATTTGAGGTAATTATATCGTATAGTACGGACAATTGATAATCGTTTCCATGCAAATAAGATCTGCAATCTCATTGCATGTTATATGCTGGTAAAACTTATCAAAGAAATACATAGAGGAATATTGAGTCGAAACGGAAACAATATCTCCGAAAAATACCTACGTATGATTGATACGTTGAAATCCCCTGCATTTGACATTGACATATGTCAAAATAGTAAACAAAGGTATTTTCGTTTTGGTGGCAACAAACTCCATAGTGGCAAATTCCACTAAAATTGGCGGTGGAATTGTTGTTTAAGTTAGTGCAATTCTCCCTCTCCTATATGCTTGGTGGGAAGTAGACTATTTCACTCATAACCTCGCCCTTCACTCCTACTTCTGCCAAGACTTTACAATTCTAAGTATATCGTAGAATAGCAAATATTTTCTAGATTGCCACAATTGGCCACCGCGCCACCATTACCATCACTATTCCAATTAAAATGCAATGCTTATTTTATGCAGAAAATTTTGAATCTAGTTTCTTAAAAATCTGCTAAGATGACTATTGGACGACTATTGGACACAAGACACCAAGACGCTGTTGACTCATAGTCGGTCATATGCATGATAGGTTCATAAGGGAAATCACTGCCAGAATCGTATACGCACCTAAAAGTATATGCAACCATCCGGAGTCCGCCAAGTCGTGAACCTAGAACTAATATAGTGATTAATATTCAAATTAACACGTTTTGACCAAAATTATTTGAAATATCTATCTTAATTTTTATTATTATTGTTCATAATATTCATTATGAGTCGTTATAGTAAGTGCTATATATCAGCTGACCTTTCGAGGTCTTTATCCACCATTTTAAACCCCCGCCCATGTTAATCTGATGATACAAAAGCACTCACTTGCAGTTACAAGCATAGACGCAAGTCTTACTTCAAAATTAAGCTATATATACCGTTTGCGTTATTTTTTTAGGGATTCTTCTATAAAAAGTAATAACACGATAATCTATATGATTTAAAATTGGGGTAGAAGCTGAAACTACTCACATTGTAGGCTAGCTAGTCCGGGATTTCAGAATTGAAACAAAAAATATAAATAGAGTTAGTTCTACCCTTCAATATAGTTTATTTCTGTATCAAATACATCAATTAAAGTAATACAAAATGTGTTCCTCAAGTAATAGAAAGAAAACCGAATCATTTAATGAGGTCTCCTCAATTATGACTGGAGATACTTTATACTCCACTTCATCATTAAGTAAAGGGAAAAGTGAACCTAGTAAGAAGTTAAGTTCCAAGCTAAAGAACTTTTTCACTCTTCCTCCTGAATCACACGAGGAACGAAGATTAAAGACACATAGTTATTGTGCTACTAAAGGAGTCAATAGCAGGATGAATGTCTTGTAATTTCAATCAACTTAAGGATTGTTATTGGCATTATTGGAGTGATGTTTTATCACAATCATTCCACTTTATTTATGCGGAGCTACGTTTCACAGCTCCAACCTTAGGGTCTAATATCGTTTTATGTTCTTTGTTGCTTTGTTTCTGTTTTTGCTAGATGTTTAAGTAGTAATATTATGTTATTCATCTTCTTATTTGTTATGCTGATGGTTGATTATGCGAGCTTCTGTTAACACTACTATATAAATTAAATAGGCCATACTGGAATATAAACTGGACACATATACGTTTCATTGATGGATGATGACTTCAACATCTACTGCTTCTGAGAATCAAACTCAAATGGTGAAACTGTTGTCTGGAACGGAAAATCCAATTAATATCAATGGATTATCCGTTGCAAAGAACTGGACTTCATCTTCATCTTCTTGGAGCTATAGCGTCAATAGTCAACAGAAATTTCAGAAGAGCGAAGTAAGAAAAAGTTTTGTTTCTGATTTGAGGCCAAAGATCGAATCTGCTCCTGTTAAACCCACGCGTGAAAGGATTGGATCAATTAGTAACTCAGATGTAATAATCGAGCGTAGTGATAATAAAGAGGATAAGTTCGAAACTCTTATTGCAATTAAAGCGGATAGTGAGAGTGATAGCATCTTTCAGTCTGAAGGCATAAATGCTACTGTTGATGTTGAGAACATACCCAACCTTATTTCTGATTGTGATCTTTCTTGTGATAACGCAGATAGTAATAAAGCAGTGATGAACAACCACGATGTTTATGGTCCCGCCACGACTCCGTTTAATATTTCTCTTAGTAGATGTGCAGTGTTCTTGGCTCAGAACGACAATTTTGACGCAGAATCTCCTAGATTTGACACTCGATCTCCAGGGATGAATAGATCTCCTTTTATTTTTGAATCTAAACACATGAATGATATCAAGGATAACGGCCTGGAATGTGTTATGGACGAAGTTCCCGATACGGGGGATAAGGGTGACGAAGCTTCAGAATGTCTTGCCAAATCAGATTTGAATAAGTCTGATGAAGAAGAATCGGCGGATAAACTTTCTGATGATGAACAAGAGGATGTCAAGGAAATTAATGCTGAAGACGACGCCAAAATTGATAGTAAGGGCACTGAGACCTATGGAAAGAAGTACAATATAAGACAAAGATTGAAGCCCTATTCACAAACTGTTTGGATTAAAAGAAGAATCCCACGCAGTACAAAGAATGTATTACCTGCGGATTCTTTGGATATTCCTGAAGAAAAAGAGCCTGAGGAGGAAAGTACAATTGATGAAAAGAAGGGTGGTAGCAGCAAACAACACGTTGAGACCCTTGGCAAGAAAAGAATTCGAAGATTTTTTACTAAGGATACTTATATGAGAAATTTACTGTTCAACAAACGTTATAAACTACTGACAAGATTTGGTGTGAAACTCTTTCCGACTGCTGCTGGTTGTTCTCCAGACAAGCAAACTAATCTAGAGGTTGATGATCTTAATTCTCGTCCTGCTTCTCCTTCCAGTAATAGCCTCAATTCAACTTCGAAGAGAAGTAAGATTAATTTGGCACTTGCTAAATTATATAAAAGAGCAACTCAAGTCTTACAGAGAAGAAATTTATTGTCCTTAACCAGTCGCAGCAAAAAGCCAAGGACAACTATTTTATCTTCGTCAACCTCGGATGACCTTCTGCTTTCCCCTCAAGAAACAGCGGTGAACTCAGTGGCTTCAGCGGCGGACGCAGTCTCAGCAGCAGCAGCAGCAGCAGTAGCAGCAGTAGTATCTTCTTCTGGATCAGTTGGATGTACTTCGTCTCCTCTGCCCTTAGTTGTGATTTGATATCTTTTTTAATTATGCGATTTATTTAAATTCTATAGTAAATTTAAGAACTTATTTCCCACTTCTCTTTACCAGTGTTGAACGTGGTCATATAATCCATATAATCCCTCTGCGGAGCAGAGCAACGGGGCCGGGCAGAGCCCCGGCCGCCGAAGGCATGAGAAAGTATACGTAGCACTTTGTTTAGTTATTTTTTTGCCTCTTTGGGGGGTTTGACTCATTTGATGATGAAAGGCGTTTTAAATATGAGGATGACGAAGTACGCATTTTTTGGATGGTGGTGTGGAATAAGTTAAAAGTGGTGCTATGTGGAATAAATACGTAGGGTGCTGACGTTCTTGCCCCAATTAAGGGGTCGTATTCGACACCATAAGGAGGGTTGTCGATCTTATAGAGAGAGTTAAATATTTCATTTTGTTCTTCAGTTAGGAAACCTTCGGTTAATTCGCATGATGCAGTGGAGGCGGCAGTAGTGTTAATGGTACTTAACGGAGGAGACGTTTGTTTCAGATTAAAAAAGTTTCGAAGAGAAGTGACATTTCGATTTTCATTATGTGAACTCGTTTTCTTGGCTACCAACGGTGTTGGAGAGGATGAAATTATCGATGTTCTTGTTGAAGGATGAGGTGAAGAATTTGGATATGGTTTCTCGGATGTGTAAATTTCAGATCCAGAAGGAACAGTGGAGTCTCTCATAAGTGGATCTTTGAGGGAAGCATCATCCAAGTCGACATCACTTGGGACATTGCTAAGTTGTCGAGCTATCTGATTTTCTGTAGATATAAGTGCATCAACTATCACTTCCAATTTCTCATGCTCCAGTTTATGTTCCTTAGAGTGGCCAAATGTTTTGTCCAAAAAGTGTTTCAATTTAGCATTCCCTTCATAAGGAGAGCTATTAACAAGAGTGCCAGACGATGGTTCAAGATTATGATACTGCTGCTGACTTGAGATAAGTGTAATGTCATTGAAATTGTCAGAAGATATGACTTCATCGTCTACCCTCATCCTAACGTGATCATAACTTTTCAGTTTATTCTTTTCATTGGGAGAAATATCACCAAGGGATGAAGATGGAATACCTTCTCTTGGTCGCTGTGTCGTCAAGGCAATATTAGCAGAATAATCTTGACTAGAGATAAGAGTGATCTCATCATCATAATTATCTTCTGTGTCATCCACTGATACACAGTCGTTTACTTTTGCTTCTTGAGGAGGTGCTGATATCTCGGTTTCATCTTGCCGACGCTCACTGTGAACTTTGTCTTCACTATCTCGCGTATGAGCAGAACCAAAGTGGTGTCCAAATAAAGTGTAGTCACTAGGGATATCAGCAAACTCATTTTCAGATTCGTCAGTTACGTCCAATATGCCGAGCTGAAGAGTTCCAGCATGAACAGTATCAGGAATGCACTTCGAAGGTGTCGTATGCTTTCTCTTTCTAGATGGCTTATCAATAACTTTCAAAGCTTCAACAATATCTTTCGCTTTTTCTTTTGCTATTAATAGTTCCTTATTTTCGTCAGGTATTTCTATCAACTTCTGTTCACAGGTTGGTCGAATTGACGGTGGTAAAATACGATTATTTTCAAAATACGTGAGTTTTTCCTGTTTGTTCATTTGCTCCTGGATATAATGATATCCACCAAACGACTGGTCAACTTTCTTTTCTTCTTCGCCAGTCATAAGAAGGTAGATATGCCCGTCTCTTTTACGCCCTGTTCGACCCATTCTTTGTATTACTCGAATTGGACTTTTAGATTGATCATAACAAATAATCAAATCAACCTCGCCAATATCCAGTCCTTCTTCTCCAATAGATGTTGCTATAAGAAGATTGTACTCTCCAACTTTGAATTTTTCAACAACTTTCTGTTGATCTTTTTGTTTCATGCCAGTTTTAATGGTAGTTCCGGTTTCTTTATTCTCACCCTTTTTCTTTTCTGAACTACTCTGACCAATAAATAAATGTGGTTTTGCTCTTATGAAGCAATGATAATCTAAGACCCTTTCGATTTCCGCTGCTGAATCACGAAATTCGGTAAAAATAATACCCCTAGATTTTGGATTTTTAAAGAAAAAGGTATTCACAATATAAATAATATGATTCAATTTCTCATGGCCAATAAATTCATCTCTTGGTCTACCAGTATTGGAATCATAAATTAGATCTTCACAATGCTCCATACAGTTTTTAAATCCATCATGCAAAAGGAGGTTTTCTTTGTTGGTCTTTTTCTTATTCTTACTCGTGTTTTTACTCTCTTCTTCCTTTTTCATCTCATTTAAACAATTATAAAATGGGATTATACCATGCACTTTCAATAAATTAATTGCTTGACCGATTTTAATAAGCAAAGACATGATTGATCTGACTTTAAAAGAAATTCCTTGATTTCTCCCCGCTGGCGAGGAATTAAACTTCTGAAGCGCCTGAAGTGCACCAAATTGTGTGATCTTTTCAACCTCTCGAACATGATACGCGCCTAACTTATTAGCTTCCACTAACAACGGCTTAACAGCTTGGGCTAGATTTTCAATAATAATCTTCTCATCTTTCGATGGTTCAGTTCTAATTTTCACTGTTTTTCTTTTATGCACGTACTGACGAACATCCAAACTTTCTTCTGTACGAATTTCTGTTCTTGAAATCTTTAAATTGTTAATAATGTCTTGAACACCTTCCATACGACCAGAAGGAGTTGCTGTTAGTGCCAAAATTCGACATGACTCTTGAAATCTATAAATAAAATTTACAATCTCCACATAAGCATAATTTCCTGTGGCACGATGAGCTTCGTCAAATACCAAACAAACAATAGATTCTGGATCAAGTCGTCCATTCTTAAGGTCACCTTCCACAATCTGTGGCGTAGCAAAAAAAACCCGCTTAGTTCGCCATAATTCTGCTCTTTTTTCTTTTTTCTCTCCGCTACCTATCATAACACAGGCATCTTTTCTAGGGATACCAGTAATGCCTAAGCAGGCTTCAATTTGTTGCGATACTAGTGGTCGAGTGGGAGCCATGAAAATAATCTTGGTATTAAGCGTCCATCTATACCAATTTAACATGACTGTACTAGCAATAAAAGTTTTACCCATACCAGTAGGTAAAGCACATAATAGGTTATGGAATAAGGCCTTCTGGACTATATTCATTTGATAATCCCGAGGAGGTAGATTAGTTGGATACACATAAGTTGCAAGTGTATCACTATTAAGTTTACGAAGGTCAATGCCATTAGTAATAGTTCTCTGTGGGGATGATATAATAGATCCAATTGACTGTCTCTTATCAAAGAAGCTTGAGGTCTGAGAGTCAGCTGCTGAAGCGTTTGAAGATCTAGGGCCTGGATCAGAGTCAACATCTGACTTTACCAAGGTTACCTTTGAAGCAACAGGCAATGAAATATTGCAAAGCGCAAGTAATTCTGTTTCTCCATCAGAATCTGAATCCAAGCCTTTATCTGCTGGATTCAGATAAGCCATTAATTGTAAGTCGTTGTTTCGGGTTAGAGAACACGAACTAGACGCGTAAAGGACGTTCATGCAATTAAAGGCACGCAACAAAATCTACCGGTTATTTAACGTTCTGAGATAGCTTGTGAAGGGTAGTGAGATTATCAATCTGCGTCTAAGTCTTACATAGTTATAATAATATAATACAATCTTAAATATTTATTCTTATATCAGAACTAAAAAACATACAAAATATAATTTAATTTATCAAACAGCTCAGTTCGGTTCACGATTATTGTCTATTTAAGCCCGCCGCACCAGCGACATTACTATAACAATTATTGTAATAAACTTATATGCATGAAGATTCTGTCTCCGCCGCATTTACAGTTAACGCCTCATACCTAGCGGCTCATTTCACATATGAACTACTTTCAAATAACTATAAAATCTAATATGTACACTCATCAGCCGTTGTAGTATAGTGGTTAGTACACTTCGTTGTGGCCGAAGAAACCCAGGCTCGATTCCTGGCAACGGCAATTTTTTGATTTATTAATATTTTTCAGCCTTTTGATATTGGAAATTAGACGAAACCGCTTTTAACCTGAACACTCCCATTCCTATTTTGGAACAACCGGAGCCGTTGTAGTATAGTGGTCAGTACACTTCGTTGTGGCCGAAGAAACCCAGGCTCGATTCCTGGCAACGGCAGTTGAAACCGCTTTTTTATATTTTTCTCGTAATTTCCTTATCCTCAGTCTCTATTTTGTAATGGACTTCGTGAAGATTAATTTTCCGGTATGCGGTGTGATACGAGAGGATGAAATATGAAGCCAGGGATGAAATACCATATATGGTAAAATCTAGTGTAAATCATATTATGGGAAATCTTCCTGTAATGCACTTATCCTTATTTCTTATAAATCCAGCCATTGCATGCCGTGTATCAGGAGTGGTATGCCCCGTGTAGAGCCAGCCTTCTTAGCCCTCTTAACGCTAATTAAACTTGTTTCCCCAACAACCCCAACAACCAAGGATAAAAATGGTTAAATCTAAGAACTTAAAAAAATAGTTAAAGATGTATCTGATGTATTTGTTTAATTGAATTCTCATCGGTTTAAAGGATACCTCGTAATCCCAACATTCGTCGACTAATGGTAAGCGATGTTCCTCATACTGCTATAGAATGTTACCTTCCAGTTCAGAAACTTTTAGATCTAAACTCCATCTTACACTTCAAGAGTGTATCCAGATCACAGTAGCAATCAATTATTTTAACCCTTAAATAATATATAAATAACTTTCTTACCAGTCGATTATTCCGTCACCCTAATTAAACCCCCCTCTTTGTCGGAATATCGAAGATCAATTCGTTTCAAATGCATGGCCCGCATGTCACACTCTTCTGTAAATAACCACTTAAGGAGATTTTACCTTAAAAGGTCGCTTTTCTTAACCTGAGCGGAGGCCCCATCATTTTGGTGTGGGGTCTAAAATAGATTTGGCGATTATCAGGAAATCGTTTTTCAATTCTTCACGATCATCAAAATTAACTGGTATAGATTTTTTTGTGTGATATGGTGTTATGTCTGATATAAGATTTGTTATTGAATCATCTTTTCAAAAAACCGGCGAACCAGGTTACGAAACTTTGGGCATTCGTCCGAAGCGCGTAAAAAGTGCGTGCCTAGGTTGCCAAGCAAGAAAGGTATTTGACAATATTATCCAGTTTTTATGAAAATAATTGTTCTAACAACTTCTTAGGGTCGATGTTCAGGAACTCAACCTTGTCATATTTGTAAATTAAAAAATGTCCCATGCATTTACCGGGACTCATCAAGGACAGGAAGATCAGGGAAGGATAATAAAGTGAATGATAAAAGTGATAGTAAGGGTAGCCAAAAAAGAGCGTCAACGAGTGATATTGAGCATGGTGTTAGGGATGACGGTGGGGATGATATAAAAACAAAAAAACATCGTACAACCAGTTCTAATTCCAATGATTATTCAACCTCAATACCACCAGATTCGACCGGATCAAGTAGTGCTAAGAAAGTTCATACAAGAACTACAAGGCACCCATATTTTAGATGGTTAGGTCCAACAGCTATTGCTCCTCCAAAGGATGGAATTTTCAGACTATTATCAGTTAACCTTCGCTCTAACGAACCTGATAATGATGGACATTATGTTGTGGTAGAGAGGAAAGATGATTCCTCATTCAGTTCATCTCCTGTTCTTCAACAGGAAGAGAATGAATTCGATTCTTCATCTTATGTCGATCATATCGTTCCATTGCCTTCAAAAAACTTATACAAGTTGTTTAATGAGAAAATGTCAAATTTCCTCCCTTATCTTCCATACGAAATTTTCGAAGAAAGATTGGCAAATGGAGTTATTGGAGAATGTTTACTTTATGCAGTGGCTTCTTTGGCTGAAAGAGTCACCCCAATAAATATCGCAGCTTGCAATGTGTCAAAAGGATCTAATCTCAATCAAGAACCCAGAAGTCATGAAAATACTAAAAGCAACGAAGATACTACCGATAACTCACTAGCTGAAAAATATTCAGAAACAGCAAAACGATTGATCATCCCCCATCTTTCCTGTCCAAGTGTAGAAATCGTATTTGCTCTTCTACTAATCGCTTACTGTGAATTTGGAGATGATCATGATTCTGGCTTATGGACATGGTCTGGTATTGCCATACGTATGAGCTATGACCTGGGTCTCCAAAAGGCTGCTATTAGTGACTCTGATTCTTTCGCTAAAAATGTATTTTGGTCTGTTCTATGTCTCGATAGATTAATTTCATGCGGCACTGGTCGAGTTACTACAATCCCCGATTCTGTTATAGAACATGATCCTGAGCCCAGGTGGATTGAAGGTGCCGACGGGAAAAAAAGATCTGACCCTTTTCCTTACCTTTGTAAATTATTGATACTTATAGGTAAAGTGTCAAACTACATCAATTCGCATACTGAAGAAAACTCCAATAAAATCTTCACTCCCTTCAAAGACTCATTACCTCCGAAACAAATTGATATTATTGAAACCTTTGCTATGTTTCAACAAGAGGTTAGTGATTTTTATACTACGCTACCCTCTGACTTGTTATTTGATGTTCAAAACTTTCAAGAATTTGCCAAAATCAACTGTTCTCAAGTCTTTCTCCTTTTGCATATTTGGAATCAAGCTCTCGTACTTGCTGTTCATCAACCATCGTTAGTGTACCCAAAATGTCAATTAGACATTAGCGGATTAGTGTTGCACCCACATGCCGAACTTACTGGATCAGGTGCCATAAGTATCGCAGATATGGTCACGTTTGCTGACCTCATTGAACCAGAATCATTTCTAACCAATCCGTTCATCGGTCAGCCCATATTTATGGCTGCCTGTGCTTCTTTAACTCTATGGCGCTCGTTAAAAGTTCCATTCCAGTCACAACCGGTGTATACATTACAGAGAACTTATAATGCTTGCCGTCAAACGCTGAACCGTATAGAAAAAATATGGAGAGGAACTTCGTGGCTTAGTAGAACTTTGGATTCATTAGCGGCTGCTGAGCCGGATGTTGATCTTTCTGTAAATTCAAAGGTCTACGTTACTACAAGGGATTTAGGAGTTGTAAGAAGAGCATCAGTAGATGAATCTACTCGTCGTTGGTTAGCGGATGAAATTAAGCATAAGCAAGTTGATGATATCTATGGAATGTTTATTTCTGGTACTATTGATGGAGAGGAGCAGTACGAAAAATCGCCAACATCCACTACCAGTGGTGACCTTCTTTACGATGTTACTACTACTAGTCGATTTAATGAGGATGGCATGGTACTATTCGATTCGCGCCCTCAACATTCTGTAGAAACTGGCATAGTTATCGACAACTTTAACCAACAAGATACTTTTAAGAACTTGGTCATAAGAGACATGAACTTGAACGAGTTCTTCAACGATGATGAAAATCTTGCTGACTTTTAGTTTTTATGTAGTAATAATGATATTTATTTAATCTTCTAGTACATTTATTTTGTATATTTCGCGCATTCAATTATTTCTATTAACACATCATTGACATTGGTTGGTGAATGCCCAAATCTTCCTAGAAATAGTCCGTCCACGTTAGGATAGAGTGATTGGAAGAGTCCTCCCGGGCCAGCACTTCCACCATATATTACTCTACTAATCCCTTTCCTTTTGGTCAGTTCTTGCTTAATGCCAGCAGTAACTTGGTTGACATAAGCTGAATCAGCTGGCTTCTCCTTACCAATTGCCCAAATAGGCTCATATGCAACAATCAATTCACTTTCTGAAGAAATTTCACTTGTAACTGCTCTTAATTGACTAACACATGTAGCAATAGCATCGTCTACATTGCCATGGATTTCTTCTCCAATGCATAGCAACGGTACAAGGCCATTTCGTACAGCAGCTTGTGCCTTTTTCGCTATTATGGCATCAGTTTCGTGAAATATATCCCTTCTTTCGGCATGGCCAATCTCAACGATCTTAACGCCTAACTCTGCTAACGATTTAGGAGATATTGTCCCAGTATACGGTCCATTATCTTCCCAGAAACAATCTTGAGCGGCTAAAATTGGATACTGCCCACTGTTATCGTGCATTATGGCACCAACATTCCCCAGCGATACCATGTCTGGCACAACGAAAAAATCAACGCCGGCCTGGCGACTTTTAGTAACAATAGGTTTTAAAGCTTCTATATAATTGATTGTATCTTTGATAGACATGTAGGTCTTCAAAGATACACCTATAATTAACATTTTGGTGTCAGGTGTGTATGCACGGTGAAGTGATGAAAATAAGTGAAGAGAAGATTTCGTGGGGTATCGTCTCTTTTTATAGATTTCTGGGTAGACTAGGGCCGAGGGCTATTACCCGCGACTGGAAGGTCTATATAACGTCAAATCAATTATTCTATTAAACATAGAGAACATTTATTTGCTCAAATACACATAAATACTACGAGATACCTTTTACAATTTCATACAATGCCCAGGCGCCTGGGTCAGGAGGAAATATAGACATTTCACTAACACCTCCAACATATGTTGCTCGCCCGAGTTTTGGAACAAGAGTCTTTGTTTTCTCAGCTGCTTCATACGCTTCCTTAACTGCGCTTTCCAAGCTATACGTATCTACAAGGGACTGACAAAATGGAATGAGCACATCCATAACAGTCCTATCACCTTCTTTAGCAGTGGTATGCTTACGCAAATTCTTAAGCGCCTCATTAGCAGATTGAGCCAATACCTCAACTGTATCAGTCTTTTGAGAGTTACCAAGAATCTCTTTCAAAGACGAGGAAAAGCTAGCAAAATATATACCAAATATAGCACCTAAGGTTCCTCCCATTTTCTCTTCGGTTATGTCCACAATTTTCTCTAGAACATCTATAATTGACCCGGACTTTGCTAATCCACTATCGAGGGATTGTAGAAGTGCCAATGCTCCAGATTCTAATGTTTTACCGCAATCACCATCTCCCATCTTTAAATCCCATGCGGTTAGGTCAGGTTCAGCAGTGATCAGATTATTTGAAGCAGTTCTTAATTTGTATTCAAGAACAGTAGGATCTACAATTAAATCTGACTGTCGGGCATTATTCTGGGTGTCATTAGCAGGTGATGAGAGCACTTGAGATTTCAAGTCAATTGGTTTGCTATTTTTGTAATGATTCTTTGGCCAAGATAATGCATCGGTTGGTGCATCCAAGTATCTCAAAATTTCTAATTCAGATGTAGTTTCAATAGCAGATTGAGTAATATTAAGGAGAGTAATGGAAAATGAAGGAGCATTTAGAGATGTCATAAAATGACCTGCAAACACACGAACTGGGATAATTCCATGTTCAGATTCTAACTTATTAAGGACAACTTCAACAATAGCATTCTGCTCAATCAAAGAAACTCCACCAAGATTATTAATCATGAGGGCAACTTTATCTGTTGATGTGAATTTCACAAAGCTTCTGTCGGAATCAGTCAAATCTAGCAGATATTTCAATAAAGATGTCACCAAGTCATCGATTGAAGGAATCTCCTGAAGTAACTTCACTCCTGGCTCGTTATGAATTCCAAGTCCAATTTCACACTGATTTGGCCCCAAGCCTCCAAACTCTTCAGAATGACCTGGGATATGACAATGGTCCAAACCAGCACCAATTGTAACAATATTAGAAGCAATGGAATGTCCTAATTCAGAGACTACTTTAAAAGAAAGTCCTTCTTCAGAAGCACCACCAAGGATTTTATTTATTATAATTGTACCAGATAAACCTCTTCTTCCTACTGAACCGCCCATATTACGCCCCACAGACACATCATCTGCGGATTTGATGATTGCAACTTTTGTAGATAACGCTTTTAATTTCTCACAAGCAAGTCCGAAATGTAACATATCACCAGTATAGTTGGTAACGATGAATATATAACCTTCCTCAGAAGGGACCATTTTACATGCATTCATGATTTGTTTGGTATTAGGACTAGCGAATACATCACCACATACTGCTGCAGCAAGCATCCCATTACCCACATATCCGCTATGAGCAGGTTCATGACCAGAACCTCCACCAGATAATAATGACACTTTAGACTTATCATGATCAATATAAAAGAGAACCTTTTCATTCTCTAAAACTCCAAGAGTTGGGTTTTGAGAGGCAACACCTTTAAGTGCTCTTGCTACTAATCCATTTTGAGTAGGGAAAAAATGTTTTGATGACATTTTGAAGTATTCTAGATAATCATTGTGAAATTTACTGTGAATTTTTGAGTTCTATTTATTGGAATTACAAGTTTTTATTTATCGGTAGATGAATTGGGAAGTCCCGCAGTTATTTATATGACTTCCGTGCGGAAGTTCAAGTGGGGAATATGCATGCAATATGCAAGTCAAAAGATAACCCCCGGATGCTTTTTGCCCCAAACCCTAAAAACCCACGGACCCACTCACCCCCAACTTTTATGCACCTCCCCCAAACCCCCACCCCCACACTAACCACGGAATTCCTAATTTGGATTACCAGCGGCGTTTTTTACTGATGTAAATAACCGGTCGTATATCTATATATTATCCGCAACGGAAGCCACAATATTATAAAATTCTGTATAATTAATTTAGTAATAAAGGAGATTTACACACAAATCGTTTAAAATGCCTAGTCAAAGATCATCTGGTAAATATAGAGTTGTAGTTGGAAGTGATAATGCTGGTGTGGATTATAAAGCTATAATTAAAGCTGATCTTGAGAAATCAGATTTAGTTATTGAAGTTATAGATGTTGGGGTTGATAATTCTAAAAATTCCACTCCTTATCCATCAGTTGCCATTGCAGCAGCGGAAAAGATTGCCAAGGGTGAAGCTGATAGAGGAATTCTTATTTGTGGTACTGGGTTGGGTGTTGCAATTGCTGCTAATAAAGTTTCTGGTATTCGGGCTGTTACTGCGCATGATTCATTTAGTGTTGAAAGAAGTATTTTGAGTAATGATGCTCATATTTTATGTATGGGACAAAGAGTTATTGGAATTGAACTTGCTCGTCGTTTAGCAAAAGAATGGTTAAGTTATGAGTTTGATACTAGTAGTGCATCTGCTGAGAAGGTTGCCGAGATAGTCAGTTACGAAACTGCTCATGGGAGTGCTGATTTGAAAGCTGCTAGTTTAAATGCTTGTTAAATGTAATGTAATGTAGATATGAATAAAGAATTCAATTAAATCTAAGTTTAAGTAGTGAATAAACCGATTAGCGGATAAGTACATGAGTTAAATAGCCTATGGATAATGAATGAGTTAAAACTTGAAGTTAACTAAAGATTATTCTAAATTATTTATTTATTACTAATAAAAACAGCTGAAGCTAGTCGATTATTTTACTTTTATTCATTCTACCATTACTACATACTCATACTTATTACCAAGCAGTATGACCACCACAAACTTGAAGGTCATGACCAGTGGTATAAGTTGAAGCATCACTAGCTAAATAAGCAATAGTACCGCGAAGTTCATGAACAGCTCCTAATCTATTCATTGGATTCTGAGATGCCCAGAAATTTTCAATTAATGGCTCAACTCCCAAATAAGCTTCGGTCATTCTGGTACGAATATGACCTGGAGAAATGCAGTTAACTCTAATTTCATGTTGACCAACTTCACAAGCAAATGCCTTGGCAAGTTGAACAACTGCTGCCTTGGCAGTAGTATAAGGAATCCAATGCATATCCTTATTAATAATACTACCACTCATTGAAGCAGTGAAGATGACACTACCTTTTGAATTACGCTCTAACATTTCTTTGATTGATGCCTGAGCAGTTAAAAAGACACCAGTCACATTAACTTCCATAATCTTACGGAACCAATCGGCAGGATATTCATGACAATCAACAACAGGACCTAAAATACCTGCATTTGCAACGCATACATCTAGTCTACCATGAGTTTCAGCAATTGCATGGGTTACAGCTGCAATCCCTGGACCATCGGTAACATTAGCAGATCTATATTCGAGAGAACCACCAGTACTTAAACGTTTAATATAACTTTTACAAGTGAGAAAGTCTTCAGAAGGAGTCTCTGGTAAATCCAACACATAAACAATTGCACCCAATTCAGCTAAAACAACTGAATATTCTAAACCAATCCCAGAATTACCACCAGTAACAATAGCTACTTTATCTTTTAAGGAGAATTCATTTGCAATAGTAGATTTAGCTTCAAAATCAGGATGGGTTGCAGCATGAAGAGCAGCTTCAACGCCAATCAATTCCTTTGGAGCAGGTCTTGCTTTTGGATATATGTCAAATGGAGCGATTGGAAGAACGACTTTTTTAGGCTCAGCAGCAGAAGAGGCAGTGGTTTCAGTTGGAGGAGTCATTTTAGTAGTGAATTAAAATTACGAAATACCAAAATACAAATGTGAAAGAGAATTAGTGTATTAAAGAAACAAGAAAATGAAATAGTTCTAGCCGTCCAGTTTTATAATTTTCTCTGGGTAAACAGGTGGGGTGATGGTGGGGTTATAACCTCTCTCCCACTAACCATGCCCCCATAGAAAAGCAGCCACAATAAAGAACTGGACACGAAGAAAAAAAGCAATCAAAGTACACTCTTAAGCTGTTTAGGGATTTACCCGTAACATTAGGTTCGTCCCTTACCCCGGCTATTCAAACTTGAGTCCTAACTATCGGAACATCTTTAATTTCTTTCCGACTGATTGAAATAATTAACTCATCTTCACCCAACCATTTCTCTGATGGCCCCCACAAAAATCTGAGCTGTGTGGTAGGGCTAGATTGTAAAGTTTGAAATAGCGGTAGGAATGCTTGATAAGGAATCTCCGCTGCATATGTATGATTAGGGTGCATAAACGTGGAACGATGCTGATCTCGGATAACCGAACACAGAGTCTTTGATAGACTGATGGGGTTCTTTTTTGCCTCCGGCGGCCGGGCTCTGCCCGGACCCGTTGCTTCGCTTCGCGAAGGAAACCATACGATCTCAGTATTTTGTTGACCCGAGCAGCTCCTCCGCGGAGCGGAGCAACGGGTCCGGGCAGAGCCCGGCCGCCGGAGGCCAGACGTGGATCAGACAGCACCAGCATCGCGTGAGATTTGGCTGCTTTTTCGAACCGGATAAAGGGACCAGAGATTGGAAAGTTTGATTAACCGGAGTAAAGGCACAGTCAAAAATTCTCGCAAATCATTTCCTATTATAGCAATTCCGGTTCAACCTTATATGGAGCTAAATTAGGAAACTCATCTTGACTGTCATTCGTGTGAGCCGACTCCAGGAACGGCCCCAGATCATCAAATCATACGGCGTTTCTTCTGCAAAATGCACATCACCTGTATGCCTTACATTTCTGACAATCACGAACAAATTCATCATTTCCAGGATCAACCCGACTGAACGGGATTTCCTTAAACGTCGATTCCGTATCTTTATCTGCGAACTTCTTTCTTAATTCAGCTTGGTACCGTTAAATTTCCTGTTTTGAGCTAGCGCCCCGCATTTTTTCCGTGATACCCCCTCGGGGCTCATTTCCGGCGAATCTTGGCGTTCAATAGGGTAATATTTTCAATTTTTTGCCAAAATATTATCAAAAAGTTGAGAGGATGTTAAAGGCGCCTATCGTACAGTACCCCGCCATATGCACTTTGATATAATCGCCATCTCAGACCCCGCAATGATCAGCACGGAGAAATCCATACGGGACGAGATCACCCCTGAAAATTGCTTAGCGTCAGAGCCAATCTGGATGGTAATATTCTGACGTTGTCTTCTACATTTATATAAATATATATATATCTGTATCGCATCTTTGATTCATCGATATACATTCACTTATTCGCTTTTCTTATTAAGTACAAAAAGTGGATTGGAGAAGTTAATATACATTAAAATGTCTCAAGAACGAGTTACATATCTTGGCCTTCGAGGCAAAAAATTAAATCATGCTATTGCTCTTATTGCTGGTATTGGTTTCCTTCTCTTTGGTTTTGATCAAGGAGTTTTAGGAGGACTTTGTATGTTGATTATTGATGTTGATGTTGATGGTTCTTATACTAACATTTACAGTGAGTTTACCGGAGTTTTTAGAAACCTTCCCTAGAATGAAAGATTCAACTATTCAAGGTACTGTTGTTAGTTTATACGAAATAGGATGTTTGATTGGTGCTCTCCTTACTATGCGTTTTGGTGATCAATTTGGTAGACGAAAGGTTATCTTCTTCGGTGCTATTGTTATGATAATCGGAGCTACTCTTCAATCAAGTGCATTTACTCTTGCTCATCTCATAGTTGGAAGAATAATTACCGGAATTGGTAATGGCTTTATTACTAGTTCAACTCCTCTCTGGCAGAGTGAAATAGCAAAGCCAAGTGTTAGAGGAAAGTTGGTAATGATTGAAGGTGCTTTAATTACTGGTGGAATTATGATCAGTTATTGGCTTGATTTCGCTTTCTTCTTTGTTAAGGGTAGTGTTAACTGGAGATTTCCTATCGCTTTTCAAGTTCTACTTGCTCTCATTATTGTAGCATTTGTATTGCAATTACCAGATTCTCCACGTTGGCTCATTAAAAAAGATAGAGTTGAAGAAGCTCGTATAGTCTTTTCAGCTTTAGATGATATTGACATTGATCATCATCTTATCACTGCTCAAATCGAAGAAATTGTTGCGACTCTTGTGGATGAAAGTAGAAGCAATGCTCCTATAAAGAGAATGTTCACATTCGGACGTGAAAAGCATTTTCATCGTGCTATGCTTGGATTTTGGAATCAAGCTGCACAACAATTGACAGGAATTAATTTGGTAAGTTATGGTACAGAAGGTTATTTAGTGCTTCAGTTTCTAACAATTTTAGATTACATTTTATGCTGCCTATATCTATCAAACTTCAATTGGATTGAGTCCTTTGAATGCTAGAATTCTCGCTGCTTGTAATGGAACAGAATATTTCCTTGTTTCTTTTATTGCGTTTTATACTATTGAAAGAGTTGGTAGACGTAAATTGATGTTATTTGGTGCTGCTGGACAGTGTCTTTCAATGGTGCTTCTTACCATTACCGTATGGGATGCAACAGTTAGAGGTAATACTGGTTCAGGTATTGCAGCTGCAGTTTTATTCTTTGTTTTTAATACTTTCGTAAGTAGAAGGGATATGAAATGTTTTATGATTAAATGATTACTAACAGTAGCAGTTCGCTATCGGATGGTTGGGAATGACCTGGTTATATCCTGTTGAAATTGTTGGCTTAGAGATTAGAGCAACATCAGTTGGTGCTTCTACCGCTGCAAACTGGAGTAAGTAAAAGCGGAATGAGAATGAATTTAATCGTTTACTAACTTAGGACAGGTTTTAATTTTATGGTTGTAATGATTACCCCAGTAGCCTTTGCAAGTATTCAATATTATACCTATACCGTCTTTGCAGCACTCAATCTTTTAATTCTGATCTGCACTTATTTCTTTTATCCTGAAACAGCAGGAAGATCACTGGAAGAAATTGATAAAATTTTCGAGAAATCAAATCCCAGAACTCCATGGGATGTGGTTAGAATTGCACAAGAATTACCTCATCATAATGCTGTTTTGGATGAAGAAACAGGCTACAATGCGGAAGACAACTTTGACAGTGAGAAGCAAACAGTCAATTTTCAAGAAGAAGCTATAGACGAAAAGTCATTCAACTGATCAGAGTGATTAGTATAGTTCAGGATATAAGTTATATAATATTTTATTATTGTAATAATAATAAATGGTTGATTTTGAAGTAATTTTGAAGCACTTAGTTATGCAGGGACCGGTAATAAATTATATCACGTGATTATTTGACTTGGCGGCTACAAACGAACTTTCAGACAGACGCGATCTAATTAATAGCTTCACGTAGCGAACGATATCCACAATCACAGTTATCCCTCCTTGAGTCCTCACAACAATGTCATTGTGGGTTCATAAATATATGCCAAAGAGCTTGGAAGCTCTTGATTATCATGAAAATTTATCCACCTCTTTACGATCTCTCGCTGCTAGTGGGGAATTCCCTCACATGTTGATGTATGGACCATCAGGAGCAGGCAAGAAAACGCGTGTAATGGCCGTTTTAAAAGAATTATACGGACCTGGCGTGTCGAAAATCAAAATCGACGCAAGGGTTTTTCAAACCGGTAGTCGTAAAGTTGAGTTTAACATTGTGTCATCGGTTCATCATTTAGAGATCACTCCTAGTGATATGGGAAATAATGATCGAGTTGTCATTCAAGATTTATTGAAAGAAATTGCACAAACACAGCAAGTTGATTTATCATCTAAACAGAAATTCAAAGTTGTTGTTATCAATGAAGCAGATTCGTTGACTCGGGATGCTCAATCAGCGCTAAGAAGAACCATGGAGAAATATTCTCCTAACCTACGATTAATTTTATTAGCAACGACCACTTCTAATATAATTGGACCAATTAAATCCAGAACTTTACTAGTTAGAGTGGCAGCACCCACAATTGAAGAAATGTCCAAAGTTTTAAATAAAGTTGCAAAGAAAGAAAATATCGACTTACCCAAATCACAAGAAGATCTTGAATATTTATGGAGTAAGATTGGCAGAGTGTCGCAACGTAATCTGCGTAAAGCGTTGTTAATTCTTGAAGCCATGTATGCGCAGAATGAAAAAATCACTCGAGATACACCTATTCCGCCGGCAGACTGGGAACTTGTTATTTCCAAAATAGCTGATGATATAATCTCCAAGCGCACGGTAGCACAATTATTACAAATTCGAGGTACTCTCTATGAGCTCCTTACACATTGCATTCCAGCCCCAGTGATTCTCAAATCATTAACATTCAGTCTTTTAAAGAAAGTTCCACCATCAGCAGGCGCAGATATTATTGAAGTTTCCAGTTTTTACGATCATAGACTTCGCCAAGGTAGCAAAGCAATTTTCCATCTTGAGGCGTACGTTGCTAAAGTCATGAACTTACTAGAGAACTTCGAAATGGCCCGTAAATAACCAATCTACGAAATTTATTTAATTTACTGACTCTGCCTCCGGCGGCTGGGCTCCGCCCAGACCCGTT